>JADLOZ010000385.1:0-54192 GCA_017562165.1 Ectropis grisescens | reverse complement strand
TCACCCTTGCGGGCCCGCCTCGCGGGGGGTCAGAACCCCCGCATTCGACTCCTGCGACGCACCGGAAACCAGCGGCGCGTCACCTCCTCGGGAAGGCATATCCCTGGGTAGGGTGTCAGGCGGCCCTAAACGCCCGACGCCCCAGGCCCTCCAAGTGGAGACGGGGTGCGAGCCAGAGTGGCTCGCCCCCGTGTCCTCTTCCGCCTCCGCGGATGAGCGAGAGGGTCCACCTCCCTCTCTCGCTCCTCCGTCTCCCTCCGCGAGATAACGGTCTCGCAGAAGGAGACTACCGCCTCCCACGACTTCTCACTTTCGAGCATCTTAGACAAGATGGTCGACAGTGAGAGGTCCGTCCCCACGACCGTGACCAGGGATAGCCGCGGTTCTTCTTCGCCCGGGCATGCCTCCAGCACGTGTTGCGCGGTGTCGACCGCGAAACCGCACCGGTGGCACACCGGGGTCTCCTCCCTTCCGGCTATTTTGCACAAGTAACTCCCGAAGCAGCCATGCCCGGTGAGCACTTGTGTAGTCCGAAAGGTGAGGATTCCGTGTTTTCGCTGGACCCACTGAGCGAGGATGGGCCGGATCGCCTCGAGGAGCCGTCGAGCGCCGGCTCCCCGCTGAGTAGGTCCAGAGAAACCTGTTCGCTCCACTTCACCAGAGCCCTGGCCTGGCATTCCTGCGCCAACGCACCACCTCTTGTGGGGCGAAGCGCAGTTCCTGCTCTCCCGCTTGCTTCCGGTGCCAGAAGACCGAGGATGGAACCTCGGCTTCCAGGCACCAGGGCATTGAACCGGCGAGGCGCAGGCCACCTCGTGTGAGTGTGCGGTAACCCGACACACTCTCACGGCCATCGTCCGCTGGACCCGGTGAAGGAGCGCCTTCTCCTGGTGATCAACCTATCCACCCATATGGGGCACCATATAAGGCCATGGACCTAACCACCGCCATATACAGTTGGCGGCGGCGACCACTGCCTCCACCCATATTGGGAAGTAGTCGGCTCAGCGACGATGCTGTCTGCGTCAACTTTGGGGCAAGTTGACGCAGATGAGCCACTAAACTTCCATTTACTGTCAAGCACGACACCAAGGTATTTTAGTGTCGGCTTGACGGCAATAATCACTCCGCCAACTACTATACCTGAACCTGCCGGTGGCGCTCTTCTCGGCCCATAGAAACATATGGCCTCCGATTTGTGGAGCGCCACCTCCAGGCCCAACCTTCTGATCTTTGCGACAACAGCCGCAACACCCGCAGTCGCCAGTATCGCAGCCTGGCGGTAGTCCTTTCCCTTGGCGGTAACGAGCGTGTCGTCAGCGTAACAAACTGGGCCGACGCCACGCAAGTTAGCGCTTCGAGCACCCAATCATAGCCTAAGTTCCACAGGGGTGGCCCAAGTGCAGACCCTGTGGAACCCCGCGTGACATGGGGCTCACCATCTCCCCTTCCTTCGTTGGGTAAACCACCTGTCTCTCAGAGGTGGTTCCCAACGAGGCGCCACAGGTACCGGGGCACACGATGGTACCTGAGCGCCTCAGTGATCGCGATCCACGGCAGGGTGTTGAAAGCATTGGCTATGTCCAAAGACACCGCCAACAACACCCCTCCACTGGAGCACGCATCCTCGGAGAGGTCGTGGACGAGATTGATTGCGTCGATCGTCGAACGACCTCTCCGGAACCCAAACTGCCTCTCGGACAAGTTCGGTCCCTCCCTCTCGAGGTGCTTGGCGCGGGCGGGCAGCGACATGCGCTCTAAGTTTGCCCGCCTCGTCAAGCAGCACGATGGGACGGTAGCCGGATGGCTCGTCCGCGGGCCGCCCCTCTTTCCGGAGGAGGACGAGTCTCCCCGTTTCCATCGCCTGGGGAATCTCCTTCGCGCATACAGCGACTAAGGAGATTCCTGAGGCGAGGCCCCAACTGGTCCTGAGCGAGCGCCCACACGGCCGGGTATGCCGTCAGGCCCCGGCGCCGTGTTCTTGGCCCTCATTCTCAGGACGGCCGCTTCCATCTCCCCTTCCGAGACGTCAGGTGGCTCGTCCTCTTCCTCCTCTTCGGAGTCATTTCTTCGCGCTGCCACTGCAGTGGGAGGGACAAAGTCGGTTCCCGGCTTTCCGGGAACAGTCCCTCAACCACCCGCCGCAAGACCTCTGTCTCCAGCGTGCTGGTGACAGGTGGCATAAGGGCGAAGCTTTTGCCTCGCCAGATGGTAGGGACGCCCCCACGGATCACGCTCCAGTGTCTCCAGCAGCTGCCTCCATGATTCTGCCTTTGAGTCGCTGATGGCAGCGCGGAGAGCTTTGGTCGCCTGTCTATATAGAACATAGAGAGCGTCCATCTCCTCCGTTTCATGACTCCTCCTCCTCCGGAACCGCGTGTAACGGCGGCGAGCCGCTATGGCGGCGGCGGAGCTCGGCAATTTCGTCCGTCCACCAGTACACCTGACGTTTCGGCGGGAGAGCCTTGGCGCGAGGCATGGCTGCGTCGCAGACGTGCGACATCGCCACGCACAGTGCGTCGGCCTCCGCGTTCAGGTCCACCGGTGGTGTGGGGGTGGGATTCCACGCCTGGACGATTGCCGCCTCCTGCAGCTTCTCCAGATCCAAACGTTTAAGTGACCACCTTGGGCCCGACTCCGCTGGCGTAGGCTGGCGCCTCTCCGCTGTCAACTGAGAGACATTGAACCGAATGTAACGGTGGTCGGACAATGTCTCCTCGTTCACCAACACTTCCCAACCATGAACCCGGCGTGCGAGCTCCGGGGTGGCGAAGGTCACGTCGACCACTGACCCTCCCCATCGCCGCACACACGTGTTCTCCGCCCCTTCGTTGAGCACACACAGGCCTACCTCAGCGAGCCACCGCTCCAACACCCTACCTCTCACATCTGTCGTCGGAGACCCCCACGCTGAGGACTTGGCGTTGAGATCTCCGAGGACGATGACTGACCGGGGGCAACTTTGTCCCACCAGGGTCCCTAACGAGCCAAGGAACTCCTCGAACTCAGCAAGGGCCCTGTTGGGAGAGAAGTACACCCTACAACCACCAAGTTGCCTACCCCAGTCGCAACAAAGCCACGGCCCCTAATGACTCTGTCGAGAGTCGGGAAGGCACAGGCGACTGCGTGGTAACCGCAACCACACCGTCCAGGTCTCCAACCCAGTCTGACCTGGGTGGAACACGGTACAGTTCAGCCACCACACACACTTTTATTAGCCGCTCCGCCATGCACTGGAGAAGGAGATCCTGTGCACGAGCGGGTGGTTAATATTAACCTGGAGGAAAGTTAGCATCGTCGCCATACTAAGTTTCCTCCATGTTATTCACCTGCTCCTGTGTGGAGCAGAGTCGGCTGTGACTTGGCCTTGGCCTTGGTCACAGTGGACTTCTTCTTTGCCCCTGTTTGGTCGGGGCTTGGCACACGCCTTGCCCCGGAGAGGTGGTCAGCCGGTTTTCCGGCCCCACACAGATTGTGCAGTGAGGCGCGGCTGAACACTCTCGAGCCTTGTGACCCGTTTGACCGCAGCGGTGGCAGTCATTACTACGGTCAATTTCTGAGCTACATTGGGCTCTTACGTGACCCAGTGCTGGCACCTGAAGCAGCGGCGTGGTCTCGCTTCCAGAAGCTTGACCTGCGCCGCCACCCAGCCCACCAACAATCGGCCGCCGCCGCTCACCAGCTTCTTCGCGGCCGTGACGGGGCACCCACAAACGAAGTGCCCATCCCTGCTGGGCCCTTTCTTATTTCACCCACCTTGAAATTGGGCGCCGAGCAGCCACTCGCCCGTTCCAGGGCTGCCGCTAGCTCCGTGGAGTTGACTGAGTCGTCCAACCCACTCACCCGCAGGTCTGCGGTGATGGTCGGCCTTGACACCTTCAACTCCTCCGAACCTCGGAACATATCCTGGAGCTTTTCCGCCAGGGTATCGGCCTGAGCATCTCTTTGCTCTCCGGGCACCTCAAGAACGCGTGCCCCGGTGGCCGCGGTACGCACTCTTAAGGGGGAAGCCGAGGCCGTAAGATCAATACGGCTCTTTGCCTCCTCCATCACCTTGGCGTAGGTGATTCCTTTCTCCGCCGCACCCGGCTGCAGCGTGATCACAACAGCTGCTGTCCGGGGAGGCGGAGCTTTCTCACTTCTTTTTTTAGCCTTAGGTGTCTGCTGGGTCTGACTCCTCACAGGAGCAGAAGATCTTTCAGATCCTTCAGCCTGGCCTTTCTTCTTGAGCCCCGACTCACTACCTCTTTCCATGGCTCTTGTGAAGGCGGTACTGGACGGGCTGCGGTAGTTGTGCTTGGGGCTACCGTTTTGGTCGGCAGACGCACGCTGCCATTCTTTGATTTGGCTTTTTAGCCAAAGAGCCAGAATTACTGGTCGCCTTTGACGTTCCTGCTACAGGCGTCACATCTCTGCGTCTATCCGCAGCCAGTGGTGGTCTCTGGCGTTTCTCAGGCAGCAACCGCTCTTCCAACCCGGCGAAGCGAGCATTCATCATAGTGCCCACTTGCACCATGATGGTCCGCGTTACCTCCTCCAATGCTGGGGTTGCAGAAGCGATTGCTGACGCAGACGGAAGCGTTGCTGCTCTTGCCGCTCGTATCACTTCCAACTCACTGCGGATCTCCTTGAGTTCTGCCGTGAGCTTGCGATTCGCTTCAACTAGCAGCGCCACCTCCTCTGGCACTGTGCGATCTCGCAGTTCTCTAAAAGAGCTCTGTAGTGCGCGAGCTGCCTCTTTAAGGGCGGATATAAAGCCGCCCTTTAAGTTACCGACTTAGTTGCCACTGTGATAATAGTGTCAACTGAGTTGTTAACTAACTCCTCAATTGACCCGCGTCTAAACTTCCCGTATCTTGCTGTTTCTTCCGCAGCAAGTCACGCGTCTTCACCACCTTTTTTCTAACGTCTGATTCCAGCTGACGTTCAGCCTCAAGACGCATCTCCTCCGCCTTCGCCCGGTTCAGTTCACGTTGAGCTTTCGCCAAGCCTACACACTCCCGGTCGTGGGCGGTCTACCTCTGCCCCTCCTGGCCGTAGACATCTTGGTGACAGGGCCATCCAAGGCATCGTCGGATCCAGATCGGGAGCGACAGCTATCTAAGCTTTCGATTCGTCTCTTGCGAGGACCTCTGTCCGGAGAGTCGGACACCGTCATCATAGACGCGATGGACGTGTCTGATTCACCACCTTCCTCATAGCGCGTGAGCACCACTCGTGGTACTCTGCGCATCTCTTCATTAAGCCAAGTCGTTGTGCAATATCGGTATCAGTTTTAGAGAAGCCAAAGTCGTTATTTGAATCGATCAAGCAATTTTGTCCCCCAGAATACGTGGGACTGCACGTCTCTACCGAGACGTGGAGGATTCCTCCTTTCGGAGACCCTCCTGGGTAGTTATTTTAAAATTGCTGTTGTCCATAGTTTTTTTACGCTAAATTTGGGTATAGCTCCCTGTAGAGGTCTGGCGGCCGACCTCCCGTCGACCATGTCTGGGTCGCGAGCCCGAGACTACGCCCTGTAAGCAGCGCAGTCTCGGACTCGCGTGCCAGACACTCTCCTCAACGACCCCGAACCTTGAGATTTGGTATATTTGCGTTGCGACACCCGACGAAAATCGCAAAGTGTCGCAACACAAATCGATCTCACCGACCCATAGCGGATCCCAACACAATGCGCCTGAAGCGCCCGATATCCGTCTGTGCAGGACTCTGCCATCAGAGTCCTCCAGAGGACAAAACCACCACTTTCGAAATGACTTGGATGTTAGTAGGCCAAATAGGTATCAACCCACCAACATTCCAAGTCATTCCATCCCCCCCCCCTACCAAACTTCTGCTCGTGCAACTCTAAGGGTGAGAAGCACGTTCAGAAGTTCGGCCTTCCCCGACCGGAATTAGCCGCCACTGGGTAAGATATCAGAGATAAGTTACCGGTGACGTTGCCCAGGGTGCACCACGTGGAGGTTCCCGATCACCGCACCCCAACCCTAACCTAACCTAACCTAACTAACCTAACCTAACCTAACCTAACCTAACCTAACTAACCTTTTTTTTTTTTTTTTTTGACCCAGTGAAAATACTTTATGTATACCACCGGCCCCGGGGGGAGCCAGTGGTTATGTGGGACTCCCGTCCTCCCGACCGACGGTCTACCCACTAAAAACACTGGGGAGATCCCTCAAAGCGCCATTGGAGCCGGAGTCACGGGTAACGTTAGCAATCTTCCGCGACCCCGTCTCCACGACGCTGGTCCCCTGGGACAACGTCTCGGGGAGCGTCTGCTCCATCCACCACCGGTGGCGATGTGTGGGACTCGAACACATCGCGCACCCTCACGAGACCCTCTAGTCGGACGCCGGGTCCCCCCGAACCCAACGTCCAGGGTCTCTTATCTCAGCTACCGCTGTAGCCGACCCTTCCTCTTGGGCGGTGGCAAAGGACAAGCCTTGCCTCCGATGCGATGCCCGGCTGGCTTCTTTGCTGCTGCACACAAAGTGCAATGCGGCTCAGCCGAGCATTCCGCCGCTTTATGGCCGGGTTGGCCACAGCGGTAACATTGGCTACCTCTGTCTACTGATCCTTCGCATTGCTCCCGAACATGCCCAACCTCCAGGCATCGGAAGCAACGCAAAGGTCGTGGGTCCAGCAGCTTGATGCGCACCATGACCCACCCAATCTTTACCTTCTCGCTTTGCGCGAGCTTCTTAGCCGCCGCTGCAGGGCATTGGACAAAAGTTGTTCCCACACCAGCAGCGTTGTGGCGGATGTCCTTGACTCGAATTGAGTTTGGACTACAGCCTCCCACCCTTTCGATGGCCTCGGCCACCTCCACCTTAGACACAGAGTCCTCCAGTCCAGAAAGGCGCAGCTCCGCGCATTTCTCCGGTCTGGAGACTCTGACGTCTTCGGGCTTGAAAGCAGCCCGCAAACTATTGGCAAGGGCATCCGCTTTCGCGGCGTTGCCCTCTCCCGCCAACTCCAACACTCGGGCACCAGTAGCCGCCTGCCGGTACTTCATGAAGGGTATTCCCAGCTCTTCTGGGTTAATCCTTCCCTTAGCCTCCTCAAGTACCTGCTTGTACGTCACGCCTCTCTCCCTAGCCTCAGGTGTCATCGTCATGATGACAACGGAGGTATGGGGGACGCGTAACCTACGCTTAGGCACCGCCTTAGGCTTCTTGGGCCTAGCCTGTTTGCCCGACTTTTTCGAGGTCTTCTTTTCGGATCCCTCCTTGACCGCGCCGGCATAACTGTTGCCAGCTGTTTGGGTACGCGAGGGGCCCGGATCCTCTCTGGCTGTGGGAGCCACTACCGGCTTCGTCCTCTTCCCTTTACCCTTGCCCTTGATCTTCGGGCCGCTGGGAAGGGATTGCTCTACCTCCATTTGGGGAGCTTGCGTCAAATCCGGGACCACTTTCGATGTTGAAGGCGGTCTGGCCATCTCCACTACAAGGGGACGGTCAGCGGCAAGTGGTGGTCTGGCGCGCTTCTCGGGCAGAAGGCGCTCCTCCAGTGCCGCAAGCCTAGCGTTGATCATGTCCTCGACCTGTCGCACAAGCCGCTGCTCTAACTCCTCTGGAGCTGAGCCGGCCTGCGACGACTTGCCGGGGTTTGCCCGTGCAGCTGATGGTGCTGCTGCACGCCCCTCGATCACCTCCCTACGGAGCTCTACGATCTCCTTTCGGAGCTCCTCAACTTCAGTCTGCAGACGCGCGTTGGCGCGCTGCAGCTTCTCTGTCTCTTCGTTCGTGGTCCTCTCCCTGAGGTCCCCGATTATCTCACGGAGCGAGGTTGCAGACTCCTTAAGAGTACGTTGGAACGTACCCTTAAGGTTCCCAGACTTCACTGCCACGGAGACTATCGCGGCAATGCATTGCATTGCCCTGTCTGTCAAGTCCATCACCAGCTCCTCCCCTCGGTCCGCCGACGATTCCGACATCCGACTGGATGTCGACCTCGCCGAACGGATCCGCTGAGACATGGCAGCGACCTCCTTTTCCGCCTGTAGTTGTAGCTCCTCCCTCTGGGCCACAACCAATGCAGCCTTAGCTGCGGCAAGCCCGGCGTACTCGCCCGTAGTGGGCGGTCGTCCTCTGCCGCGCCTCGGCGCATTCCCCACCTTAGCGGCCGGGGCTTCGGACTCGCTCCCGGAGGTCACGAGTTCTCCGTCACCGCTATCACACCTCGAGCGCTTCCGTTTTGTCCGACTCGACGACTCTCGCGGCGTTGGCGACCCCATGGAAGCTACGCTTTGGGTCAGAGTCATCCACCGGACTCGTGAAACGCCTACAGTCATCGTAGCGAGAGCACCACCCTTGCCTCTCTCCTACTTGCACCTCCCAAAACCAACTCGTTTGCAGATTCGGTATCCTTTATTCGTTTGCCAGGTTCGTCAGTAGAGTTAGAGCGATTTTTGCCACCCCCAGAGTACGTGTGGCAGCACACCTCAGATGAGGTGTGAAGGGATTCCTCCGTTGGGAGACCCTCCTGGGTAATCCTTGTAAAATCGCGTCGTTCCATTTTTCTTTTGTTGCTTCATCAAGGGTGAAGCTCCCCTGGGGGGGTCTAGCGGCCGACCTCCCGTCGACCATGCCTGGATCGCGAGCCCGAAACTACGCCCTGTAAGCAACGCAGTTTCGGACTCCCGTGCCAGACACTCCCTCGGCAACCCCGAACCTTGAGACTTGGAGCTTTGTGTTGCGACACCCGACGAAAATCGCAAAGTGTCGCAACACAAAGCGAACTCTCCGATCCTTCTCGGACCACCCGACAATGCGCTGAGAAGCGCCCGCGTCCTTCCGCGCTGAACTCTGCCATCAGAGTCCACCGAAAGACGCGCCACCACTTTCTGAAATGACTTGGATATTAGTAGGCCAGATAGCGTATCAGCCCAGTAACATTCCAAGTCATTCCAGTCCCCCCCCCCTACCGAACTTCTGCTCGTGCAACTCTAAGGGTGAGAAGCACGTTCAGAAGTTCGGCCTTCGACCGGAATTAGCCGCCACTGGGTAAGATATACAGAGATAAGTTACCGGTGACGTTGCCCGGTGTGCACCACGTGGAGGTTCCCGATCACCGCACCCCAACCTTTTTTTTTTTTTTTTTTTTTTTTTTTTGACCCAGTGAAAATACTTGATGTATACCACCGGCCCCGGGGGGAGCCAGTGGTTATGTGGGACTCTCCGTCCTCCTGACCGACGGCCTACCCACTAAAAACACTGGGGAGATCCCTCAAAGCGCCATTGGAGCCGGAGTCACGGGTAACGTTAGCAATCTTCCGCGACCCCGTCTCCACGACGCTGGTCCCCTGGGACCACGTCTCGGGGAGCTTCTGCTGCATCCGCCACCAGTGGCGATGTGCGGGACTCGAACACATCGCGCACCCTCACGAGACCCTCTAGTCGGACGCTGGGTCCCCCCGAACCCAACGCCCACGGTCTCTTACCTCAGCTACCGCGGTAGCCGACCCTTCCTCTTGGGCGGTGGCAAAGGACAAGACTTGCCTCCGATGCGATGCCCGGCTGGCTTCTTTGCTGCTGCACACAAAGTGCAATGCGGCTCAGCCGAGCATTCCGCCGCTTTATGGCCGGGTTGGCCACAGCGGTAACATTGGCTACCTCTGTCTACTGATCCTTCGCATTGCTCCCGAGCATGCCCAACCTCCAGGCATCGGAAGCAACGCAAAGGTCGTGGGTCCAGCAGCTTGACGCGCACCATGACCCACCCAATCTTTACCTTCTCGCTTTGCGCGAGCTTCTTAGCCGCCGCTGCAGGGCATTGGACAAAAGTCGTTCCAACACCAGCAGCGTTATGGCGGATGTCCTTGACTCGAATTGAGTCTGGACTACAGCCTCCCACCCTCTCGATGGCTTCGGCCTCCTCCACCTTAGACACAGAGTCGTCCAGTCCAGAAAGGCGCAGCTCTGCGCATTTCTCCGGTCTGGAGACTTTGACATCTTCGGGCTTGAAAGCAGCCCGCAAACTATTGGCAAGGGCATCCGCTTTCGCGGCGTTGCCCTCTCCCGCCAACTCCAACACTCGGGCACCAGTAGCCGCCTGCCGGTACTTCATGAAGGGTATTCCCAGCTCTTCTGGGTTAATCCTTCCCTTAGCCTCCTCAAGTACTTGCTTGTACGTCACGCCTCTCTCCCTAGCCTCAGGTGTCATCGTCATGATGACAACGGAGGTGTGGGGGGACGCGTAACCTACGCTTAGGCACCGCCTTAGGCTTCTTGGGCCTAGCCTGTTTGCCCGGCTTTTTCGAAGTCTTCTTTTCGGATCCCTCCTTGACCGCGCCGGCATAACTGTTGCCAGCTGTTTGGGTACGCGAGGGGCCCGGATCCTCTCTGGCTGTGGGAGCCACTGCCGGCTTCGTCCTCTTTCCTTTACCCTTGCTCTTGATCTTCGGGCCACTGGGATGGGATTGCTCTACCTCCATTTGGGGAGCTTGCGTCAAATCCGGGACCGCTTTCGATGTTGAAGGCGGTCTGGCCATCTCCACTACAATGGGACGGTCAGCGGCAAGTGGTGGTCTGGCGCGCTTCTCGGGCAGAAGGCGCTCCTCCAATGCCGCCAGCCTGGCGTTGATCATGTCCCCGACCTGTCGCACAAGCCGCTGCTCTAACTCCTCTGGAGCTGAACCGACCTGTAATGACTTGCCGGGGTTTGCCCGTGCAGTTGATGGTGCTGCTGCACGTCCCTCGATCACCTCCCTACGGAGCTCTACGATCTCCTTTCGGAGCTCCTCAACTTCGGTCTGCAGACGCGCGTTGGCGCGCTGCAGCTTCTCCGTCTCCTCGTTCGTGGTCCTCTCCCTGAGGTCCCCGATTATCTCACGGAGCGAGGTTGCAGACTCCTTAAGAGTACGTTGGAACGTACCCTTAAGGTTCCCAGACTTCACTGCCACGGAGACTATCGCGGCAATGCATTGCATTGCCCTGTCTGTCAGGTCCATCACCAGCTCCTCCCCCCGATCCGCCGACGATTCCGACATCCGACTGGATGTCGACCTTGCCGAACGGATCCGTTGGGACATAGCAGCGACCTCCTTTTCCGCCTGTAATTGCATCTCCTCCCTTTGGGCAACAACCAGTGCAGCCTTAGCTGCGGCAAGCCCGGCGTACTCACCCGTAGTGGGCGGTCGTCCTCTGCCGCGCCTCGGCGCATTCCCCACCTTAGCGGCCGGGGCTTCGGACTCGCTCCCGGAGGTCACGAGTTCTCCGTCACCGCTATCATTCCGTGATCGTTTCCGTCGAGTGAGCCTCGGTGACTGTCTCAGCGGTGGCGACCCCACGGAGACCACGCTGTGAGAGTCCGAGTCGTCCACAGGACTTAGAAACAGACCACTTTCCTCATATCTGCTGAGCATTACGCGCGCCTCGCGTCTGCTCGCTCCGCCTAAAACCAGTTCATTAGCTTGATCGGTATCCTTTTTGTGATTGCCAGGTTCGTCGTTGTAGGGACTGCGATTTTTGTCCCCCCCAGAATACGATTGGGGACTGCACGCCGAAACGTGGAGGGATTCCCTCTCGCGAGGACCCTCCTGGGTAGTACTATTAAAATCGCGTGTATTCATTTTCATAATTTTGCTTCGTAAGGGCGAAGCTCCCCTGTGGGGGGGTCTAGCGGCCGACCTCCCGTCGACCATGCCTGGATCGTGAATCCGAAACTACGCCCGGTAAGCAGCGCAGTTTCCGACTCACGTGCCAGACACTCCCTCGGCAACCCCGAACCTTGAGATTTGGTTGCTTTGTGTTGCGACACCTGACGAGAACTCGCAAAGTGTCACAACACAAAGCGATCCCACCGATCCATCGCGGATCCCGTCACAATGCGCCTTCAGCGCCCGATGTCCGTCTGCGCAAGACTCTGGACCCAGAGTCCCCCAGAGGACAAACCACCACTTTCTGAAATGACTTGGATGTTAGAAGGCCAGATAGCATATCAGCCCAATAACATTCCAAGTCATTCCATTCCCCCCCCTACCGAACTTCTGCTCGTGCAACTCTAAGGGTGAGAAGCACGTTCAGAAGTTCGGCCTTCCCCGACCGGAATTAGCCGCCACTGGGTAAGATATACAGAGATAAGTTACCGAGTGACGTTGCCCGGGGTGCACCACGTGGAGGTTCCCGATCACCGCACCCCACCGCACCCCAACCTAACCTAACCTAACCTAACCTAACCTAACCTAACCTAACCTAACCTAACCTAACCTAACCTAACCTAACCTTTTTTTTTTTTTTTTTTTTTTTTGACCCAGTGAAAATACTTTCCGTATACCACCGGCCCCGGGGAGCCAGTGGTTATGTGGGACTCTCCGTCCTCCCGACCGACGGCCTACCCACTAAAAACACTGGGAGATCCTCAAAGCGCCATTGGAGCCGGGTCACGGGTAACGTTAGCAATCTTCCGCAACCCTGTCTCCACGACGCTGGTCCCCTGGGACCACGTCTCGGGGAGCTTCTGCTCCATCCGCCACCAGTGGCGATGTGCGGGACTCGAACACATCGCGCACCCTCACGAGACCCTCTAGTCGGACGCTGGGTCCCCCCGAACCCAACGCCCAGGGTCTCTTACCTCAGCTACCGTGGTAGCCGACCCTTCCTCTTGGGCGGTGGCAAAGGACAAGCCTTGCCTCCGATGCGATGCCCGGCTGGCTTCTTTGCTGCTGCACACAAAGTGCAATGCGGCTCAGCCGAGCATCCCGCCGCTCTATGGCCGGGTTGGCCACAACGGTAACATTGGTTACCTCTGTCCACAGGTCCTTCGCATTGCTCCCGAACATGCCCAACCTCCAGGCATCGGAAGCAACGCAAAGGTCGCGGGTCCAGTAGTTTGACACGTACCATGACCCACCCGATCTTTACCTTCTCGCTTTGCGCGAGCTTTAGCCGCCGCTGCAGGGCATTGGACAAAAGTCGTTCCAACACCAGCAGCGTTGCGGCGGATGTCCTTGACTCGAATTGAGTCTGGACTACAGCCTCCCACCCTTTCGATGACCTCGGCCACCTCCACCTTAGACACAGAGTCGTCCAGTCCAGAAAGGCGCAGCTCCGCGCATTTCTCCGGTCTGGAGACCCTGACGTCTTCGGGCTTGAAAGCAGCCCGCAAACTATTGGCAAGGGCATCCGCTTTTGCGGCGTTGCCCTCTCCCGCCAACTCCAACACTCGGGCACCAGTAGCCGCCTGCCGGTACTTCAAGAAAGGTATTCCCAGCTCTTCTGGGTTAATCCTTCCCTTAGCCTCCTCAAGTACCTGCTTGTACGTCACGCCTCTCTCCCTAGCCTCAGGTGTCATCGTCATGATGACAACGGAGGTGTGGGGGACGCGTAACCTACGCTTAGGCACCGCCTTAGGCTTCTTGGGCCTAGCCTGCTTGCCCGGCTTTTTCGAAGTCTTCTTTCGGATCCCTCCTTGACCGCGCCGGCATAACTGTTGCCAGCTGTTTGGGTACTGGAAGGGCCCGGATCCTCTCTGGCTGTGGAAGCCACTACCGGCTTCGTCCTCTTTCCTTTACCCTTGCCCTTGATCTTCGGGCCACTGGGATGGGATTGCTCTACCTCCATTTGGGGAGCTTGCGTCAAATCCGGGACCGCTTTCGATGTTGAAGGTGGTCTGGCCATCTCCACTACAAGGGGACGGTCAGCGGCAAGTGGTGGTCTGGCGCGCTTCTCGGGCAGAAGGCGCTCCTCCAGTGCCGCCAGCCTGGCGTTGATCATGTCCCCGACCTGTCGCACAAACCGCTGCTCTAACTCCTCTGGAGCTGAACCGACCTGTGATGACTTGCCGGGATTTGCCCGTGCAGCTGATGGTGCTGCTGCGCCCTCGATCACCTCCCTACGGAGCTCTACGATCTCCTTTCGGAGCTCCTCAACTTCAGTCTGCAGACGCGCGTTGGCGCGCTGCAGCTTCTCCGTCTCTTCGTTCGTGGTCCTCTCCCTGAGGTCCCCGATTATCTCACGGAGCGAGGTTGCAGACTCCTTAAGAGTACGTTGGAACGTACCCTTAAGGTTCCCAGACTTCACTGCCACGGAGACTATCGCGGCAATGCATTGCATTGCCCTGTCTGTCAGGTCCATCACCAGCTCCTCCCCCCGGTCCGCCGACGATTCCGACATCCGACTGGATGTCGACCTTGCCGAACGGATCCGTTGGGACATAGCAGCGACCTCCTTTTCCGCCTGTAGTTGCATCTCCTCCCTTTGGGCAACAACCAGTGCAGCCTTAGCAGCGGCAAGCCCGGCGTACTCGCCCGTAGTGGGCGGTCGTCCTCTGCCGCGCCTCGGCGCATTCCCCACCTTAGCGGCCGGGGCTTCGGACTCGCTCCCGGAGGTCACGAGTTCTCCGTCACCGCTATCATTCCGTGATCGTTTCCGTCGAGTGAGCCTCGGTGACTGTCTCAGCGGTGGCGACCCCACGGAGGCCACGCTGTGAGAGTCCGAGTCGTCCACAGGACTTAGGAAAGACCACTTTCCTCATATCTGCTAAGCATTACGCGCGCCTCGCGTCTGCTCGCTCCGCCTAAAACCAGTTCATTAGCTTGATCGGTATCCTTTTGTGATTGCCAGGTTCGTCGTTGTTGGGACTGCGATTTTGTCCCCAGAATACGATTGGGGACTGCACGCCGGGCGCGTGGAGGATTCCCTCTCGCGAGGACCCTCCTGGGTAGTACTTTTAAAATCGCGATTCATTGTCATTATTGTGCTTCATAAAGGTAAAGCTCCCCTGTGGGGGTCTGGCGGCCGACCTCCGTCGACCATGCCTGGATCGTGAATCCGAAACTACGCCCGGTAAGCAGCGCGGTTTCCGACTCACGTGCCAGACACCTCCCTCGGCAACCCCGAACCTTGAGATTTGGTTGCTTTGTGTTGCGACACCTGACGAGAACTCGCAAAGTGTCGCAACACAAAGCGATCCCACCGATCCATCGCGGATCCCTCACAATGCGCCTTCAGCGCCCGATGTCCGTCTGCGCAAGACTCTGGACCCAGAGTCCCCAGAGGACAAACCACCACTTTCTGAAATGACTTGGATGTTAGAAGGCCAGATAGCGTATCAGCCCAATAACATTCCAAGTCATTCAATCCCCTACCGAACTTCTGCTCGTGCAACTCTAAGGGTGAGAAGCACGTTCAGAAGTTCGGCCTTCCCGACCGGAATTAGCCGCCACTGGGTAAGATATCAGAGATAAGTTACCGAGTGACGTTGCCCAGGGTGCACCACGTGGAGGTTCCCGATCACCGCACCCCAACCCTAACCTAACCTTTTTTTTTTTTTTTTTTTTTTTTATGTGGGGGAAATGCATTTAGACACCGTCCACCATGTAGGGACACGGTAGGTGTGTCGGGCTCGACACCACTGAGTCGGAGTGGTGCCCCTACCGACTAAAACCCCACAGGTTTCTCCGTCACGGATAGAGACAGAGCCGCAGGTACACTGTTGCACTACGACTACGTCCCTGCCTCCGCCGTCACCCTTGCGGGCCCGCCTCGCGGGGGGTTAGAACCCCCGCATTTGACTCCTGCGACGCACCGGAAACCAGCGGCGCGTCACCTCCTCGGGAGGGCCTATCCCTGGGTAGGGTGTCGGGCGACCCTAAACGCCCGACGCCCCAGGCCCTCCAAGTGGAGACGGGGTGCGAACCTGAGTGGCTCGCCCCCGTGTCCTCTTCCGCCTCCGCGGATGAGCGAGAGGGTCCACCTCCTCTCTCGCTCCTCCGTCTCCCTCCGCGAGATAACGGTCTCGCAGAAGGAGACTACCGCCTCCCGACTTCTCACTTTCGAGCATCTTAGACAAGATGGTCGGCAGTGAGAGGTCCGTCCCCACGACCGCGACCAGGGATAGCCGCGGTTCTTCTTCGCCCGGGCATGCCTCCAGTACGTGTTGCGCGGTGTCGACCGCGAAAGCGCACCGGTGGCACACCGGGGTCTCCTCCCTTCCGGCTATTTTGCACAAGTAACTCCCGAAGCAGCCATGCCCGGTGAGCACTTGTGTAGTCCGAAAGGTGAGGATTCCGTGTTTCGCTGGACCCACTGAGCGAGGATGGGCCGGATCGCCTCGAGGAGCCGTCGAGCGCCGGCTCCCGCTGAGTAGGTCCAGAGAGACCTGTTCGCTCCACTTCACCAGAGCCCTGGCCTGGCATTCCTGCGCCAACGCACCACCTCTTGTGGGGCGAAGCGCAGTTCCTGCTCTCCCGCTTGCTTCCGGTGCCAGAAGACCGAGGATGGAGACCTCGGCTTCCAGGCACCAGGGCATTGAACCGGCGAGAGCGCAGGCCACCTCGTGTGAGAGTGTGCGGTAACCCCGACACACTCTGACGGCCATCGTCCGCTGGACCCGGTGAAGGAGCGCCTTCTCCTGGTGATCCAACCTATCCACCCATATGGGGCACCATATAAGGCCATGGACCTAACCACCGCCATATACAGTTGGCGGCAGCGACCACTGCCTCCACCCATATTGGGAAGTAGTCGGCTCAGCGACGATGCTGTCTGCGTCAACTTTGGGGCAAGTTGACGCAGATGAGCCCTAAACTTCCATTTACTGTCAAGCACGACACCAAGGTATTTTGGTGTCGGCTTGACAGCAATGGTCACTCCGCCAACTACTATACTTGAACCTGCCGGTGGCGCTCTTCTCGGCCCATAGAAACATATGGCCTCCGATTTGTGGAGCGCCACCTCCAGGCCCAGCCTTCTGATCTTTGCGACAACAGCCGCAACACCCGCAGTCGCCAGTATCGCAGCCTGGCGGTAGTCCTTTCCCTTGGCGGTAACGAGCGTGTCGTCAGCGTAACAAACTAGGCCGACGCCACGCAGTTAGCGCTTCGAGCACCCAATCATAGCCTAAGTTCCACAGGGGTGGCCCAAGTGCAGACCCCTGTGGAACCCCGCGTGACATGGGGCTCACCATCTCCCCTTCCTTCGTTGGGTAAACCACCTCTCTCAGAGAGAGTAGTTCCCAACGAGGCGCCACAGGTACCGGGGCACACGATGGTACCTGAGCGCCTCAGTGATCGCGATCCACGGCAGGGTGTTGAAAGCATTGGCTATGTCCAAAGACACCGCCAACAACACCCCTCCACTGGAGCACGCATCCTCGGAGAGGTCGTGGACGAGATTGATTGCGTCGATCGTCGAACGACCTCTCCGGAACCCAAACTGCCTCTCGGACAAGTTCGGTCCCTCCCTCTCGAGGTGCTTGGCGAGGCGGGCAGCGACAATGCGCTCTAGAAGTTTGCCCGCCTCGTCAAGCAGCACGATGGGACGGTAGCCGGATGGCTCGTCCGCGGGCCGCCCCTCTTTCCGGAGGAGGACGAGTCTCCCCCGTTTCCATCGCCTGGGAATCTCCTTCGCGCATACAGCGACTAAGGAGATTCCTGAGGCGAGGCCCCAGCTGGTCCTGAGCGAGCGCCCACACGGCCGGGTATGCCGTCAGGCCCCGCGCCGTGTTCTTGGCCCTCATTCTCAGGACGGCCGCTTCCATCTCCCTTCCGAGACGTCAGGTGGCTCGTCCTCTTCCTCCTCTTCGGAGTCATTTCTTCGCGCTGCCACTGCAGTGGGAGGGACAAAGTCGGTTCCCGGGCTTTCCGGGAACAGTCCCTCAACCACCCGCCGCAAGACCTCTGTCTCCAGCGTGCTGGTGACAGGTGGCGCCAAGGGCGAAGCTTTTGCCTCGCCAGATGGTAGGGACGCCCCACGGATCACGCTCCAGTGTCTCCAGCAGCTGCCTCCATGATTCTGCCTTTGAGTCGCTGATGGCAGCGCGGAGAGCTTTGGTCGCCTGTCTATATAGAACATAGAGAGCGTCCATCTCCTCCGTTTCATGACTCCTCCTCCTCCGGAACCGCGTGTAACGGCGGCGAGCCGCTATGGCTTGGCGGCGGAGCTCGGCAATTTCGTCCGTCCACCAGTACACCTGACGTTTCGGCGGGAGAGCCTTGGCGCGAGGCATGGCTGCGTCGCAGACGTGCGACATCGCCACGCACAGTGCGTCGGCCTCCGCGTTCAGGTCCACCGGTGGTGTGGGGGTGGGATTCCACGCCTGGACGATTGCCGCCTCCTGCAGCTTCTCCAGATCCAAACGTTTAAGTGACCACCTTGGGCCCGACTCCGCTGGCGTAGGCTGGCGCCTCTCCGCTGTCAACTGAGACATTGAACCGAATGTAACGGTGGTCGGACAATGTCTCCTCGTTCACCAACACTTCCCAACCATGAACCCGGCGTGCGAGCTCCGGGGTGGCGAAGGTCACGTCGACCACTGACCCTCCCCATCGCCGCACACACGTGTTCTCCGCCCCTTCGTTGAGCACACACAGGCCTACCTCAGCGAGCCACCGCTCCAACACCCTACCTCTCACATCTGTCGTCGGAGACCCCCACGCTGAGGACTTGGCGTTGAGATCTCCGAGGACGATGACTGACCGGGGCAACTTTGTCCCACCAGGGTCCCTAACGAGCCAAGGAACTCCTCGAACTCAGCAAGGGCCCTGTTGGGAGAGAAGTACACCCCTACAACCACCAAGTTGCCTACCCCAGTCGCAACAAAGCCACGGCCCCTAATGACTCTGTCGAGAGTCGGGGAAGGCACGGGCGACTGCGTGGTAACCGCAACCACACCGTCCAGGTCTCCAACCCAGTCTGACCTGGGTGGAACACGGTACGGTTCAGCCACCACACACACTTTTATTAGCCGCTCCGCCATGCACTGGAGAAGGAGATCCTGTGCACGAGCGGGTGGTTAATATTAGCCTGGAGGAAAGTTAGCATCGTCGCCATACTAAGTTTCCTCCATGTTATTCACCTGCTCCTGTGTGGAGCGAGTCGGCTGTGACTTGGCCTTGGCCTTAGTCACAGTGGACTTCTTCTTTGCCCCCTGTTTGGTCGGGGCTTGGCACACCTGCCCCCCGGAGAGGTGGTCAGCCGGTTTTCCGGCCCCCGCACAGATTGTGCAGTGAGGCGCGGCTGAACACTCTCGAGCCTTGTGACCCGTTTGACCGCAGCGGTGGCAGTCATTACTACGGTCAATTTCTGAGCTACATTGGGCTCTTACGTGACCCAGTGCTAGGCACCTGAAGCAGCGGCGTGGTCTCGCTTCCAGAAGCTTGACCTGCGCCGCCACCCAGCCCACCAACAATCGGCCGCCGCCGCTCACCAGCTTCTTCGCGGCCGTGACGGGGCACTGCCACAAACGAAGTGCCCATCCCTGCTGGGCCCTTTCTTATTTCACCCACCTTGAAATTGGGCGCCGAGCAGCCACTCGCCCGTTCCAGGGCTGCCGCTAGCTCCGTGGAGTTGACTGAGTCGTCCAACCCACTCACCCGCAGGTCTGCGGTGATGGTCGGCCTTGACACCTTCAACTCCTCCGAACCTCGGAACATATCCTGGAGCTTTTCCGCCAGGGTATCGGCCTGAGCATCTCTTTGCTCTCCGGGCACCTCAAGAACGCGTGCCCCGGTGGCCGCGGTACGCACTCTTAAGGGGAAGCCGAGAGCCGTAAGATCAATACGGCTCTTTGCCTCCTCCATCACCTTGGCGTAGGTGATTCCTTTCTCCGCCGCACCCGGCTGCAGCGTGATCACAACAGCTGCTGTCCGGGAGGCGGAACTTTCTCACTTTCTTTTTTAGCCTTAGGTGTCTGCTGGGTCTGACTCCTCACAGGAGCAGAAGATCTTTCAGATCCCTTCAGCCTGGCCTTTCTTCTTGAGCCCCGACTCACTACCTCTTTCCATGGCTCTTGTGAAGGCGGTACTGGACGGGCTGCGGTAGTTGTGCTTGGGGCTACCGTTTTGGTCGGCAGACGCACGCTGCCATTCTTTGATTTGGCTTTTTAGCCAAAGAGCCAGAATTACTGGTCGCCTTTGACGTTCCTGCTACAGGCGTCACATCTCTGCGTCTATCCGCAGCCAGTGGTGGTCTCTGGCGTTTCTCGGGCAGCAACCGCTCTTCCAACCCGGCGAAGCGAGCATTCATCATAGTGCCCACTTGCACCATGATGGTCCGCGTTACCTCCTCCAATGCTGGGGTTGCAGAAGCGATTGCTGACGCAGACGGAAGCGTTGCTGCTCTTGCCGCTCGTATCACTTCCAACTCACTGCGGATCTCCTTGAGTTCTGCCGTGAGCTTGCGATTCGCTTCAACTAGCAGCGCCACCTCCTCTGGCACTGTGCGATCTCGCAGTTCTCTAAAGAGCTCTGTGGTGCGCGAGCTGCCTCTTTAAGGGCGGATATAAAGCCGCCCTTTAAGTTACCGACTTAGTTGCCACTGTGATAATAGTGTCAACTGAGTTGTTAACTAACTCCTCCAATTGACCCGCGTCTAAACTTCCCGTATCTTGCTGTTTCTTCCGCAGCAAGTCACGCGTCTTCACCACCTTTTTTCTAACGTCTGATTCCAGCTGACGTTCAGCCTCAAGACGCATCTCCTCCGCCTTCGCCCGGTTCAGTTCACGTTGAGCTTTCGCCAAGCCTACACTCCCCCGGTCGTGGGCGGTCTACCTCTGCCCCTCCTGGCCGTAGACATCTTGGTGACAGGGCCATCCAAGGCATCGTCGGATCCAGATCGGGAGCGACAGCTATCTAAGCTTTCGATTCGTCTCTTGCGAGGACCTCTGTCCGGAGAGTCGGACACCGTCATCATAGACGCGATGGACGTGTCTGATTCACCACCTTCCTCATAGCGCGTGAGCACCACTCGTGGTACTCTGCGCATCTCTTCATTTAAGCCAAGTCGTTGTGCAATATCGGTATCAGTTTTAGAAGCCAAAGTCGTTATTTGAATCGATCAAGCAATTTTGTCCCCCAGAATACGTGGGACTGCACGTCTCTACCGAGACGTGGAGGGATTCCTCCTTTCGGAGACGGAGACGGAGCAGAAGATCTTTCAGATCCCTTCAGCCTGGCCTTTCTTCTTGAGCCCCGACTCACTACCTCTTTCCATGGCTCTTGTGAAGGCGGTACTGGACGGGCTGCGGTAGTTGTGCTTGGGGCTACCGTTTTAGTCGGCAGACGCACGCTGCCATTCTTTGATTTGGCTTTTTAGCCAAAGAGCCAGAATTACTGGTCGCCTTTGACGTTCCTGCTACAGGCGTCACATCTCTGCGTCTATCCGCAGCCAGTGGTGGTCTCTGGCGTTTCTCGGGCAGCAACCGCTCTTCCAACCCGGCGAAGCGAGCATTCATCATAGTGCCCACTTGCACCATGATGGTCCGCGTTACCTCCTCCAATGCTGGGGTTGCAGAAGCGATTGCTGACGCAGACGGAAGCGTTGCTGTTCTTGCCGCTCGTATCACTTCCAACTCACTGCGGATCTCCTTGAGTTCTGCCGTGAGCTTGCGATTCGCTTCAACTAGCAGCGCCACCTCCTCTGGCACTGTGCGATCTCGCAGTTCTCTAAAAGAGCTCTGTAGTGCGCGAGCTGCCTCTTTAAGGGCGGATATAAAGCCGCCCTTTAAGTTACCGACTTAGTTGCCACTGTGATAATAGTGTCAACTGAGTTGTTAACTAACTCCTCCAATTGACCCGCGTCTAAACTTCCCGTATCTTGCTGTTTCTTCCGCAGCAAGTCACGCGTCTTCACCACCTTTTTTCTAACGTCTGATTCCAGCTGACGTTCAGCCTCAAGACGCATCTCCTCCGCCTTCGCCCGGTTCAGTTCACGTTGAGCTTTCGCCAAGCCTACACACTCCCCGGTCGTGGGCGGTCTACCTCTGCCCCTCCTGGCCGTAGACATCTTGGTGACAGGGCCATCCAAGGCATCATCGGATCCAGATCGGGAGCGACAGCTATCTAAGCTTTCGATTCGTCTCTTGCGAGGACCTCTGTCCGGAGAGTCGGACACCGTCATCATAGACGCGATGGACGTGTCTGATTCACCACCTTCCTCATAGCGCGTGAGCACCACTCGTGGTACTCTGCGCATCTCTTCATTTAAGCCAAGTCGTTGTGCAATATCGGTATCAGTTTTAGAAAGCCAAAGTCGTTATTTGAATCGATCAAGCAATTTTGTCCCCCCAGAATACGTGGGACTGCACGTCTCTACCGAGACGTGGAGGATTCCTCCTTTCGGAGACCCTCCTGGGTAGTTATTTTAAAATTGCTGTTGTCCATAGTTTTTTTACGCTAAATTTGGGTATAGCTCCCCTGTAGAGGGGTCTAGCGGCCGACCTCCCGTCGACCATGTCTGGGTCGCGAGCCCGAGACTACGCCCTGTAAGCAGCGCAGTCTCGGACTCGCGTGCCAGACACTCTCCTCGGCGACCCCCGAACCTTGAGATTTGGTATATTTGCGTTGCGACACCCGACGAAAATCGCAAAGTGTCGCAACACAAATCGATCTCACCGACCCATAGCGGATCCCAACACAATGCGCCTGAAGCGCCCGATATCCGTCTGCGCAGGACTCTGCCATCAGAGTCCTCCAGAGGACAAAACCACCACTTTCCGAAATGACTTGGATGTTAGTAGGCCAAATAGAGTATCAACCCACCAACATTCCAAGTCATTCCATCCCCCCTACCGAACTTCTGCTCGTGCAACTCTAAGGGTGAGAAGCACGTTCAGAAGTTCGGCCTTCCCCGACCGGAATTAGCCGCCACTGGGTAAGATATCAGAGATAAGTTACCGAGTGACGTTGCCCGGGGTGCACCACGTGGAGGTTCCCGATCACCGCACCCCAACCTAACCTAACCTAACCTAACCTAACCTAACCTAACCTAACCTAACCTAACCTAACCTAACCTTTTTTTTTTTTTTTTGACCCAGTGAAAATACTTTATGTATACCACCGGCTCCGGGGGGAGCTAGTGGTTATGTGGGACTCCCGTCCTCCCGACCGACGGTCTACCCACTAAAAACACTGGGGAGATCCTTCAAAGCGCCATTGGAGCCGGAGTCACGGGTAACGTTAGCAATCTTCCGCGACCCCGTCTCCACGACGCTGGTCCCCTGGGACCACGTCTCGGGGAGCTTCTGCTCCATCCGCCACCAGTGGCGATGTGCGGGACTCGAACACATCGCGCACCCTCACGAGACCCTCTAGTTGGACGCTGGGTCCCCCCGAACCCAACGCCCAGGTCTCTTACCTCAGCTACCGGGGTAGCCGACCCTTCTTCTTGGGCGGTGGCAAAGGACAAGCCTTGCCTCCTATGCGATGCCCGGCTGGCTTCTTTGCTGCTGCACACAAAGTGCAATGCGGCTCAGCCGAGCATTCCGCCGCTTTATGGCCGGGTTGGCCACAGCGGTAACATTGGTTACCTCTGTCTACTGATCCTTCGCATTGCTCCCGAACATGCCCAACCTCCAGGCATCGGAAGCAACGCAAAGGCCGTGGGTCCAGCAGCTTGACGCGCACCATGACCCATCCCACTTTTATCTTCTCACTTTGCGCGAGCTTTTTAGCCGCCGCTGCAGGGCATTGGACAAAAGTTGTTCTAACACCAGCAGCGTTGTGGCGGATGTCCTTAACTCGAATTGAGTCTGGACCACAGCCTCCCACCCTTTCGATGGCCTCCGCCACCTCCACTTTGGACACAGAGTCATCCAGGCCAGAAAGACGCAGCTCTGCGCTTTTCTCAGGTCTGGACACTCTGATGTCCTCGGGCTTGAAAACAGCCCGCAAGCTGTTGGCAAGGGCATCCGCTTTCGCGGCATTGCCCTCTCCCGCCACCTCTAAAACTCGGGCACCAGTAGCCGCCTGCCGGTACTTCACTGAAGGGATGCCCAGATCTTCTGGGTTAATCCTTCCCTTAGCCTCCTCAAGTACCTGCTTGTACGTCACGCCTCTCTCCCTAGCCTCAGGTGTCATCGTCATGATGACAACGGAGGTGTGGGGGACGCGTAACCTACGCTTTGGCACCGCCTTAGGCTTCTTGGGCCTAGCCCGTTTGGCCGGCTTTTTCGACGCCTTCTCAGATCCCCCCTTTACCGCACCCGCATAACTGTTGCCAGCTGTTTGTGCACTCGAGGGGCCTGGAACCTCTCTGGCCGTGGGAACCACTACCGTCTTCGTCTTCTTCCCTTTGCCTTTGCCCTTGATCTTCGGGCCACTGGGAAAGGATTGCTCTACCTCCATTTGGGGAGCTTGCATCAAATCCGGGACCGTTAAAGGCGGTCTGGCCATCTCCACTACAAGGGGACGGTCAGCGGCAAGTGGTGGTCTGGCGCGCTTCTCGGGCAGAAGGCGCTCCTCCAGTGCCGCCAGCCTGGCGTTGATCATGTCCCCGACCTGTCGCACAAGCCGCTGCTCTAACTCCTGTGGAGCTGAGCCGGCCTGCGACGACTTGCCGGGGTTTTCCCGTGCAGTTAATGGTGCTGCTGCACGCCCCTCGATCACCTCCCTACGGAGCTCTACGATCTCCTTGCGGAGCTCCTCCACTTCGGTCTGCAGATGCGCGTTGGCGCGCTGCAGCTTCTCCGTCTCCTCGTTTGTGGTCCTCTCCCTGAGGTCCCCGATTATCTCACGGAGCGAGGTTGCAGACTCCTTAAGAGTACGTTGGAACGTACCCTTAAGGTTCCCAGACTTCACTGCTACGGAGACTATCGCGGCAATGCACTGCATTGCCCTGTCTGTCAGGTCCATCACCAGCTCCTCCCTCGGTCCGCCGACGATTCCGACATCCGACTGGATATCGACCTCGCCGAACGGATCCGTTGGGACATAGCAGCGACCTCCTTTTCCGCCTGTAATTGCATCTCCTCCTTTGGGCAACAACCAGTGCAGCCTTAGCAGCGGCAAGCCCGGCGTACTCACCCGTAGTGGGCGGTCGTCCTCTGCCGCGCCTCGGCGCATTCCCCATTTTAGCGGCCGGGGCTTCGGACTCGCTCCTGAGGTCACGAGTTCTCCGTCACCGCTCACACACCTCGAGCGTTTTCTTTTCGTCCGACTCGACGACTCTCGCGGCGTTGGCGACCCCATGGAAGCCACACTTTGAGAGTCGGAGTCATCCACCGGACTTAAGAAACGCCCACAATCCTCGTAGCGAGAGAGCACCACCCTTGCCTCTCTCCTACTTGCACCTCCCAAGACCAATTCATTCGCAGATTCGGTATCCTTTGTACGTTTGCCAGGTTCGTCTATTTTATCGATATCGTGATTTTGCTCCCCCCGTAGTACGTGGAGCAGCACGCCTCTTGCGAGGCGTGAAGGGATTCCTCCTCACGGAGACCCTCCCGGGTAGACCTTGGAAAATCACTACTCATTATCATATTTTGCTTCATCAAGGGGTGAAGCTCCCCTGTGGGGGGTCTAGCGGCCGACCTCCCGTCGACCATGCCTGGATCGCCAGCCCGAAACTACGCCCTGTAAGCAGCGCAGTTTCGGACTCCCGTGCCAGACACTCCCCTCGGCAACCCCCGAACCTTGAGATTTGGTTGCTTTGTGTTGCGACACCAGACGAGAACTCGCAAAGTGTCGCAACACAAAGCGATCTCACCGATCCATCGCGGATCCCATCACAATGCGCCTTCAGCGCCCGATGTCCGTCTGCGCAAGACTCTGGACCCAGAGCCCCCCAGAGGACAAACCACCACTTTCTGAAATGACTTGGATGTTAGTAGGCCAGATAGCGTATCAGCCCACTAACATTCCAAGTCATTCAATCCCCTACCGAACTTCTGCTCGTGCAACTCTAACGGTGAGGAGCACGTTCAGAAGTTCGGCCTTCAACCGGAATTAGCCGCCACTGGGTAAGATATCAGAGATAAGTTACCGAGTGACGTTGCCCAGGTGCACCACGTGGAGGTTCCCGATCACCGCACCCCAACCTAACCTAACCTAACCTAACCTTTTTTTTTTTTTTTTTTTTTTTTTTACCCAGTGGAAATGCTTTATACATACCACCGACCCCGGGGGGAGCCGGTGGTTATGTGGGACTCTCCGTCCTCCCGACCGACGGCCTACCCACTAAAACCACTGGGAGATCCTCAAAGCACCCTAGGAGCCGGAGTCACGGGGCTCAATGCACTCTTCCGCAACCCGGTCTCCACGGCGCTGGTTCGCTGGAACCACGTCTCGGGGAGCTTTTGCTCCACCCGTCACAGTGGCGATGTGTGGGACTCAGGCACATCGCGCACCCTCGCGAGTCTCTCTAGTTGAGCGCCGGGTCCCCCCGAACCCGACGCCCAGAGGCTCCTATCGTAGCTACCAGTGTAGCTCGCTTCTTTTTCTTCGGTGGTGGCAAGGCGCAGGCTTTGCCCCCAATGCGATGTCCGGCCGGCTTGCTTGCTGCTGCACACAAAGTGCAGTGCGGCTCGGCCGAGCAATCACCCGCTTTGTGACCAGGCTGGCCACATCGGTAGCATTGGCTACTTCTATCCACGCTGCCTTCACACTGCTCCCGGACATGCCCAACCTCCAGGCATCGGTAGCAGCGCAAAGGCCGTGGGGCCAGCAGCTTGACGCGTACTGACACCCACCCCACCTTTATCCTCTCGCTCTGGGCGAGTTTCTTGGCCGCCGCTGCCGGGCATTGCACGAAGGTCGTACCTATACATGCAGCGTTACGGCGGATGTCCTTGACCCTGATCGATTCCGGGCCACATCCTCCCAACCTCTGAATGGCCTCTGCCACCTCCACCTTCGACACCGAGTCATCTAGACCGGAAAGGCGTAACTCCGCGCACTTTTCAGGTCTGTTGACCCGGATGTCTTCGTGCTTAAAGACCGTTCTTAGTCTATTAGCGAGGGTATCTGCTTTTGCAGCATTCCCCTCTCCTGCCAACTCAAACACTCGACCACCTGTGACCGCACGTCTGAAGGTAAGAGACTGGATCCCCAACTCCTCCGGGTCAATCCGTCTCTTCGCTTCCGCCAAGGCCTCTGCGTAGGATACACCCTCTCTCGGCAGCCCAGGTTGTATCGTCATGATGACGACCGAGGTGCGAGGGACTCTGATCCTCGGCTTTTTAGGCGTCTTCTTTGCCTCTGATGCCGGGGTCACTGTCTTCTTCTTCTTGTTTTCTTCTTCTTTGCCACCTCCACCCAACCGGCATCGGCCGAGCTGTGTGGACGTGGCAGAGACAAGCGTCACATACGGGTTGAGTGACTTGGCCACTCGATGTCTTTTCCGCTGGTTTTGCCGGCTTACCCTTTTCCCTTTGCCCTTTCCTCTAGGGGCTTTAGGGGGATCGGTTGCGCCATCCATAACCTCAGATGAGGTTGATGGCATAGGGTCAGCAAGGGCTCCAGGCACAGGGTTCAGCTCCGGGTCCATAGCTGGAGGCAGAGGGAGCCCCAGGCGGGAGCCCTAGGATTATCCTCCTTCGAGCCGCAATCTGGGCCACAGTTCGAGGCTGTGAGAATCGACCCGGAGTGCCTGGGGGTGGCCTGGGTAACTCCACTTCAGGTGGGTCAGCAGCGAGGGGAGGTCTGGCGCGCTTCTCGGGGAGAAGGCGCTCCTCCAATGCCGCCAGCCTAGCGTTGACCATGTCCCCGATCTGTCGCACAAGCCGCTGCTCTAACTCCTCTGGAGCTGAGCCGGCCTGCGACGACTTGCCGGGGTTCGCCCGTGCAGCTGATGGTGCTGCACGCCCTCGATCACCTCTGCGGGCTCTACGATCTCCTTTCGGAGCTCCTCCACTTCGGTCTGCAGACGCGCGTTGGCGCGCTGCAGCTTCTCCGTCTCCTCGTTCGTGGTCCTCTCCTGAGGTCCCCGATAATCTCACGTAGCGCGTTTGCTGACTCCTTAAGGGTACGTTGAAACGTACCCTTAAGATTTCCAGACCTCGCTGCCACGGAGACGATCGCGGCAACGCACTGCATTGCCCTATCCGTCAGGTCCATCACCAGCTCCTCCCCTCGGTCCGCTGACGATTCCGACATCCGACTGGATGTCGACCTCGCCGTACGGATCCGCTGGGACATGGCAGCGACCTCCTTTTCCGCCTCTAGTTGCAGCTCCTCCCTTTGAGCAGCAATCAGTGCAGCCTTGGCAGCGGCAAGCCCGGCGTACTGGCCCGTGGTGGGCGGTCGCCCTCTGCCGCGCCTTGGCGCATTCCCCACCTTAGCGGCCGGGGCTTCGGACTCGCTACCAGAGGTCACGAGTTCTCCGTCACCGCTCACACACCTTGAGCGTTTTCTTTTCGTCCGACTCGGCGACTCTCGCGGTGTTGGCGACCCCATGGAAGCCACACTTTGAGAATCAGAGTCATCCACCGGACTTGAGAAACGCCCACAATCCTCGTAGCGAGAGAGCACCACCCTTGCCTCTCTCCTACTTGCACCTCCCAAGACCAATTCGTTCGCAGATTCGGTATCCTTTGTACGTTTGCCAGGTTCGTCTATTTTATCGGTATCGTGATTTTGCTCCCCGTAGTACGTGGAGCAGCACGCCTCTTGCGAGGCGTGAAGGATTCCTCCTCACGGAGACCCTCCCGGGTAGACCTTGGAAAATCACTACTCATTATCATATTTTGCTTCATCAAGGGGTGAAGCTCCCCTGTGGGGGGGTCTAGCGGCCGACCTCCCGTCGACCATGCCTGGATCGCGAGCCCGAAACTACGCCCTGTAAGCAGCGCAGTTCCGGACTCCGTGCCAAACACTCCCCTCGGCAACCCCCGAACCTTGAGACTTGGAGCTTGGTGTTGCGACACCCGACGAAAATCGCAAAGTGTCGCAACACAAAGCGAACTCTCCGATCCTTCTCGGATCAACCGACCGTGCGCTAAGAAGCGCCCGTGTCATTCCGCGCTGGACTCTGCCATCAGAGTCCACCGGAAAACACGCCACCACTTTCTGAAATGACTTGGATGTTAGTAGGCCAGATAAGAGTATCAGCCCACTAACATTTCAAGTCATTCCAGCCCCCTCCTACCGAAGTTCTGCTCGTGCAACTCTAAGGGTGAGAAGCACGTTCAGAAGTTCGGCCTTCCCCGACCGGAATTAGCCGCCACTGGGTAAGATATCAGAGATAAGTTACCGAGTGACGTTGCCCGGGGTGCACCACGTGGAGGTTCCCGATCACCGCACCCCAACCTAACCTAACCTAACCTAACCTAACCTAACCTAACCTAACCTAACCTTTTTTTTTTTTTTTTTTTTTTTTTGACCCAGTGAAAATACTTTCCGTATACCACCGGCCCCGGGGGGAGCCAGTGGTTATGTGGGACTCTCCGTCCTCCCGACCGACGGCCTACCCACTAAAAACACTGGGGAGATCCCTCAAAGCGCCATTGGAGCCGGAGTCACGGGTAACGTTAGCAATCTTCCGCAACCCCGTCTCCACGACGCTGGTCCCCTGGGACCACGTCTCGGGGGAGCTTCTGCTCCATCCGCCACCAGTGGCGATGTGCGGGACTCGAACACATCGCGCACCCTCACGAGACCCTCTAGTCGGACGCTGGGTCCCCCCGAACCCAACGCCCAGGGTCTCTTACCTCAGCTACCGTGGTAGCCGACCCTTCCTCTTGGGCGGTGGCAAAGGACAAGCCTTGCCTCCGATGCGATGCCCGGCTGGCTTCTTTGCTGCTGCACACAAAGTGCAATGCGGCTCAGCCGAGCATCCCGCCGCTCTATGGCCGGGTTGGCCACAACGGTAACATTGGTTACCTCTGTCCACAGGTCCTTCGCATTGCTCCCGAACATGCCCAACCTCCAGGCATCGGAAGCAACGCAAAGGTCGCGGGTCCAGTAGTTTGACACGTACCATGACCCACCCTACCTTTACCTTCTCGCTTTGCGCGAGCTTCTTAGCCGCCGCTGCAGGGCATTGGACAAAAGTCGTTCCAACACCAGCAGCGTTGCGGCGGATGTCCTTGACTCGAATTGAGTCTGGACTACAGCCTCCCACCCTTTCGATGACCTCGGCCACCTCCACCTTAGACACAGAGTCGTCCAGTCCAGAAAGGCGCAGCTCCGCGCATTTCTCCGGTCTGGAGACCCTGACGTCTTCGGGCTTGAAAGCAGCCCGCAAACTATTGGCAAGGGCATCCGCTTTCGCGGCGTTGCCCTCTCCCGCCAACTCCAACACTCGGGCACCAGTAGCCGCCTGCCGGTACTTCAAGAAAGGTATTCCCAGCTCTTCTGGGTTAATCCTTCCCTTAGCCTCCTCAAGTACCTGCTTGTACGTCACGCCTCTTTCCCTAGCCTCAGGTGTCATCGTCATGATGACAACGGAGGTGTGGGGGACGCGTAACCTACGCTTAGGCACCGCCTTAGGCTTCTTGGGCCTAGCCTGCTTGCCCGGCTTTTTCGAAGTCTTCTTTTCGGATCCCTCCTTGACCGCGGCGGCATAACTGTTGCCAGCTGTTTGGGTACTGGAAGGGCCCGGATCCTCTCTGGCTGTGGAAGCCACTACCGGCTTCGTCCTCTTTCCTTTACCCTTGCCCTTGATCTTCGGGCCACTGGGATGGGATTGCTCTACCTCCATTTGGGAGCTTGCGTCAAATCCGGGACCGCTTTCGATGTTGAAGGTGGTCTGGCCATCTCCACTACAAGGGGACGGTCAGCGGCAAGTGGTGGTCTGGCGCGCTTCTCGGGCAGAAGGCGCTCCTCCAGTGCCGCCAGCCTGGCGTTGATCATGTCCCCGACCTGTCGCACAAACCGCTGCTCTAACTCCTCTGGAGCTGAACCGACCTGTGATGACTTGCCGGGATTTGCCCGTGCAGCTGATGGTGCTGCTGCACGCCCTCGATCACCTCCCTACGGAGCTCTACGATCTCCTTTCGGAGCTCCTCAACTTCAGTCTGCAGACGCGCGTTGGCGCGCTGCAGCTTCTCCGTCTCTTCGTTCGTGGTCCTCTCCCTGAGGTCCCCGATTATCTCACGGAGCGAGGTTGCAGACTCCTTAAGAGTACGTTGGAACGTACCCTTAAGGTTCCCAGACTTCACTGCCACGGAGACTATCGCGGCAATGCATTGCATTGCCCTGTCTGTCAGGTCCATCACCAGCTCCTCCCCCCGGTCCGCCGACGATTCCGACATCCGACTGGATGTCGACCTTGCCGAACGGATCCGTTGGGACATAGCAGCGACCTCCTTTTCCGCCTGTAGTTGCATCTCCTCCCTTTGGGCAACAACCAGTGCAGCCTTAGCAGCGGCAAGCCCGGCGTACTCGCCCGTAGTGGGCGGTCGTCCTCTGCCGCGCCTCGGCGCATTCCCCACCTTAGCGGCCGGGGCTTCGGACTCGCTCCCGGAGGTCACGAGTTCTCCGTCACCGCTATCATTCCGTGATCGTTTCCGTCGAGTGAGCCTCGGTGACTGTCTCAGCGGTGGCGACCCCACGGAGGCCACGCTGTGAGAGTCCGAGTCGTCCACAGGACTTAGGAAAAGACCACTTTCCTCATATCTGCTAAGCATTACGCGCGCCTCGCGTCTGCTCGCTCCGCCTAAAACCAGTTCATTAGCTTGATCGGTATCCTTTTTGTGATTGCCAGGTTCGTCGTTGTTGGGACTGCGATTTTTGTCCCCCCCAGAATACGATTGGGGACTGCACGCCGGAGCGTGGAGGGATTCCCTCTCGCGAGGACCCTCCTGGGTAGTACTTTTAAAATCGCGATTCATTGTCATTATTGTGCTTCATAAAGGTAAAGCTCCCCTGTGGGGGGGTCTAGCGGCCGACCTCCCGTCGACCATGCCTGGATCGTGAATCCGAAACTACGCCCGGTAAGCAGCGCAGTTTCCGACTCACGTGCCAGACACTCCCCTCGGCAACCCCCGAACCTTGAGATTTGGTTGCTTTGTGTTGCGACACCTGACGAGAACTCGCAAAGTGTCGCAACACAAAGCGATCCCACCGATCCATCGCGGATCCCCTCACAATGCGCCTTCAGCGCCCGATGTCCGTCTGCGCAAGACTCTGGACCCAGAGTCCCCCAGAGGACAAACCACCACTTTCTGAAATGACTTGGATGTTAGAAGGCCAGATAGCGTATCAGCCCAATAACATTCCAAGTCATTCCAGTCCCCCCTACCGAACTTCTGCTCGTGCAACTCTAAGGGTGAGAAGCACGTTCAGAAGTTCGGCCTTCCCCGACCGGAATTAGCCGCCACTGGGTAAGATATCATAGATAAGTTACCGAGTGACGTTGCCCGGGGTGCACCACGTGGAGGTTCCCGATCACCGCACCCCAACCTAACCTAACCTAACCTAACCTAACCTAACCTAACCTTTTTTTTTTTTTTTTTTTTTTTTTTGACCCAGGGAAAATACTTTACATATGCCACCAGCCCCCGGGCCAATGGTTATGTGGGACTCTCCATCACCAAAGTGACGGCCTACCCACTAAAAACCCTGGGGTGTTCCACCAGCGCGCATAGTTGGCCAGAGTTACGGGAAATCGTCGCATTCAACCGCATCTCCGACCGCGCTGGTCCGTTATCCGGACCTCCTCTCGAAAGAGCAGCTCCTGCTCTATTCGTCTCGATGGCGATTTGTGGAACACGAACGCATCGCTCATCCTCAAAAGGACTCTCTTGTCGGGTAGCCAGTACCCCCCGAACTTGCCACCCAGTCCCTTTACTATATAGGAAGTTGGCGATCTTGTGCCAGTCGCCGTCTGCCTCTAGCCTTACGTCTTCGCAAAGGCAGACTAAGAGGGTCAGCCTCTCTGTTGCGCTCTGCCACCTCTTTCAGTCCCATAACTTCCTCACAGAAGTTACGGACCGCATTCCAGCCTGCCTCGCCGCTCGTCATCACTGTAGCGATGCTGAGTAGGGAGTGATCAGTGCCTACCACGGCAGCTAGGGTCGCTCGCTGGTCAACCCACGCTGGGCACTCCTGGAGAGTGTGTTGCGCCGTGTCTTCGGCGCTGCCGCACTCGTGACACTTTGGCGTTTGCTCTCGTTTGGCTATCTTGTGCAGGTATCGGCCGAAACAGCCATGACCTGTAAGAATTTGGGTGAGCCGAAACGAGAGCGCACCAGTTTTTCTTTTCGTCCAGTTTTTTTAAGACGGGACGAAAAGCCTCCACCGTCAGTTTGCCCGCAGTAGGGTTTTGGAGCCTTTGCTCCCATTTCGTCAATGCATCTTGCCAACCCATCTCACGCCAACGCCGCATCACCTCAGAGGTAGGACACTCACCCCTGGTCCGTGCTTTCGACATTTCGTGGTAGAGCTGAGCCAGCATTTGCGCATCCAAGTCCCACGGTATTGTACCTGCCAGTAAACACGCCGCCTCAAACGACACGGTGCGATATCCTCTAATCGCTCTTATGGCCATAACTCTCTGCGGTCTCCGCAAGAGTGCTAGGTTATGGCCATTCAGGGCGCTTTACCCAAATAGGGGCTCCGTAGAGTGCCATCGACCTTACGACCCCTGTGTAGAGGCGGCGACAGGTGACTCCTGGTCCTCCCAGATTTGGCAACAGACTTCCCAAGGCTGATGCAGCCCTAATCAGTTTCGGGGACAGCTGCCGGAAGTGCTCTTTAAAGTTGAATCGACTGTCGAGAACGAGTCCCAGGTACTTCATCTTGGACTCGACAGCGATTGGAGCACCACCCACAATTATCTGCGACCCGGCCGGCGGTCCCTTCCGAGGCCCATGAAAACATACGGCCTCAGATTTGCCGAGGTTTACGCTTAGTCCCAGTCGCTTAATACGGTCGACAGTCTGGGCCACCGCAGCAGTAGCCAAGATTGCTGCCTGTCTGTATGTTTGGCCTCGAGCAGTTACCAAGGTGTCATCTGCGTAGCACGTGAGGTGAACACCGGGCAGATTTGTCCCTCGTAGGATCCAGTCGTAGCCGATATTCCACAGGCACGGTCCAAGAACCGAGCCCTGTGGGACACCGCATGACATCCTCCACTTACCCCATTCATCTCGCCCCGGATAAATTATCTCTCTGTCTGATAGATAATCTGCCAGAATCCGAAATAGATAGGTAGGTACCCTATGGTATTTTAGCGCCTCCTTGATACATTCCCAGGGAGGTGTTGAAGGCGTTGGTGATGTCTAATGACACCGCCAATACGACTTCTTGCCGGGAGATGGCGTCATCCGCTAATGCTTTCACCCGCGACACTGCATCAATTGTGGACCTGCCTCTGCGGAAGCCATACTGGCAGTCAGCCAGATTTGGCCCAATTGTCTCCAGGTGTTCCGTTAGACGTGCGGCAATAATACGCTCAAAGAGCTTTCCGGCTTCATCTAACAGAACAATCGGTCTGTATGCAGACGGAGAGTCCACGGGTTTGCCTTCCTTCCGCAGGAGCACTAATTTTCCCACCTTCCAGCTCCGTGGAAAACAGCCTTGTACCAGGCACTTGTTCAGCAAGTCTCTAAAGCGAGGCTCAAGGACCTCCAGCGCTACCACCCAAGCGCGCCTGGGAATACCGTCGGGGCCGGGGCTTTGTTTTTGGTCTTAAGTCTGTGGACTGCGCGAGCCATTCGCCTTGTGACACCTCCGGCGCCACACCATCTTCTGCGTTCCGAACATGACCAGCAACACCGAGTGCAGTCAAAGCTGAGACTTTCCTAACGGCGGGGAATAAGGAAACCATTACATCTCGGAGGAACCACGGATCTAGGCTCTTTGTAAGGAGGTGCCCACGCGCGACTTTATCACGGACCATTTTATAAGGCCTTCCCATGGATCCCGGTCCAAAGTTTTCAGCCATTCCCCAGGCTGCGTCCTTAGCTTGCGCTATCTCCCTTTGAAACGCAGTTACCGCCTGGCGGTACGACACGTACAGCTCAGCCTCCCGGTTTTCATCGCGTTGCCGCCGCCTGCGATGTCTGGTGTACTGACGTCTCGCTGCCACGCACTCTTTACGGAGGCGGGCGAGGTCTCCTGACCACCAGTATGCGCTCCGGCGTTGTGGCAAGCGTTTCACACGGGGCATAGCGGCGTCACAGACTCTCGTCATTGACTCCTGCAAGTGTTTTGCTTCGGTGTCAACACTGACCTCCCCCGCCCACGGCGTGGATATCCAGGCTTCTACAATGGCCGCCTCGAGTAGGAACTCACGGTTCATACGTTTGAGAGCCCAGCGGGGGGGTCTCCTCGTACTGGGAGCTGCTTGAGCTGTCCGGACCTCCTGGATGGGGCAGGTCAAATCGGATATACCGGTGGTCCGACAGAGACTCTGTTTCCTCCAGTACTTTCCAGTCACTAACCCGGTGCGCGACAGTGGAGCTAGCAAACGCTAGGTCCACTATGGAGCCGCCTCGCTGTCTCACGCATGTTTGTATTGCTCCGCGGTTCAGTAACTGCAACCCGGTAGTTACAGCCCACTCCTCTACAATTTCCCCTCTTGCGTCTGTCGCTGGTGATCCCCACATAACAGACTTCGCATTGAAGTCCCCGGCGACGATGATGTGGTTTGGGCGACACTGTCGGATAAGCGCCTCCATATCCATCAGCCAGGCCTCAAATTCCGCTAGCGGTCTGTTGGGAGAAAAATAGACGCCGACGTATGCTACTCCTCCAGATGTCACGGCAACGCAACCCTGTCCCTTCAACACCCTGAAATCTGGCGGAAAATCGGAGCGGGCGACAACCGCTACCAGTCCATCCCTGTCCCCCACCCAGTTGTCCCGGTGTGGGACAGCGTACGGTTCGGACACAATTGCTATGTCTATCGACCACTCAGCCATGCTCTGGAGCAGAAGATCCTGAGCTCTGGCCGAGTGGTTGATATTCACCTGCAGTAATCTTAGTTTACGGTCCATTAGTGGACGTCCATTACTGCCGTCGCGTCCTCGTTTAAGGGGGGGGAAGGCTGCAGCTGGGACTCGGCCTCAATTGTCGCCCTCTTTCCTTTCTTGTTTCCTGGGAGCACTGTGCAGGACTTGCTGCCGATACTATGGCCTGCTGGCTTTTTTGCCGCAGCACATATCGTGCAGTGCGGTGCTGCCGAGCATTCGCGTGATTTGTGCCCTAATTGACCACAGCGGTAGCATTGGCTGCTACGGTCTATCTCTGCTTTGCACTGGTCTCTTACGTGTCCAACTTCAAGACATCGGAAGCAACGCATCGGCCTTGGGGCCAGCAACTTGATTTGTGCCGACACCCAGCCAATCAGGAGACGACCACTCGCCACCACTTTCTTAGCTGCCGCTGCTGGGCACCGCACGAATGTTGTTCCCACGCCTGCAGGGCTACGACGTATGTCATTTACCTTAATGAGGTCAGTTTGACATTGCCCTGCTCTTGCAACAGCGAGCGCGACTTCATTTTGTTAACCGAGTCATCTAGACCACTAATCCGCATATCTACGGATTTGTTCGGTCTAGTGACTCGAATATCGTCCGCATTGAATATGGCCTTCATTTTTCGGCCAGGTTATCTGCCTTCTCTGCGCTGGTTTCTCCCGGCAACTCAAATATTCTGCCACCTGCCACCGCATGCCTAAAGCGCAGCGAGGTGATCCCCATCTTCGTGACGTCGATCTTACTCTTAGCTTCTGCCAAGATATTCGCATACGTTAGCCCCTTCTCCGCGGCACCCGGTAGTAGGGTCACGATAATTGCTACAGTGCGAGGAACCCGGATCCTTTGCTTCAGCCTCTCACCTCCCTTCTGTGTCCCAGCTGGTGGTTGACGTTGCAATGTCGCTGGCGCTGGCGCCTTACCTTTCTTTTTGCGACCTTTCCTAGCCACCTCAACCCATCCGGTGTTGGTTGGGTTTTGAGGTCTTTCCTGGGTCTCGTCGCGTCCGGTGGGAGCAGCTACGGCTTGGGCTCTCGGGGTCACGGCCTGGGGTTTTCCCTTACTCTTCCCTGGGCCTTTGCCCTTAGTTGTCCTGGGTTGTAAGGTCTCCGTCTGCAAGGCAAGCGTGGGTGGCTCACGTGTGCATGTGGGCTCAAGGATTTCTTTCCCTCCATCCACAACAACAGCGTCAGATGGTCGTGCAGATGCCTTTTTGCGGGAAGCAGCCAGTGGAGGGCGACTGCGCCTTTCTGGAAGAAGACGTTCTTCCAGCGCCGCCATTCGTGCACTCATCATCTCGCCTAATTGACGGACAAGCCTCTGTTCCAACTCCTCGGGAGTTGAGAACTTCGGCTCAGTCTGCGGATTTTTTCCGGGGTAAAACCGCAGTGATTGCGAGGGCGCTGCTGTTCTCACCTCGAGCAACTCTTTGCGAAGCTCCACTATTTCCGTGCGTAGTTCCGCCACCTCGGACTGTAGCCGCTTATTGACGTATTGTAGCCTTTTGGTCTCTTCGGTTGAGGACCTATTGTGTAGTTCCTCCACGATCTCCGTGATGACCTGGGCTGCCTCCTTTAGGGAGCGCTGAAAGGTGCCCTTTAGATTTGACGATTTTACCGCCACATTGTTGATTGTGTCAACACAGGCCTTTGCTTTGGTGGTCAGATCCGAGGCCAACTCTTCTCGTTTGTCGGAATACTCAGATATACTGCTTGGTGCGGACCTTGTCTTACGGATCCTCCGGACACTCTCCGCAACTTCTCGCTCGGCTCTGAGCTCCATTTCCTCTCTTTCGGCAGCCAAAAGAGCTGCTTTGGCCTTTACGAGGCCGACATATTCACCCGTTGTGGGCGGTCGGCCTCTGCCACGCTTTGGTGCAACAGGAACACTGACGACCGGAGCATCCAGATCATTGCCTGAACTTGCAGGACCATCTTCGTCGCTATCGCTCTCACGCGTTCTTGCACGCTTTCGACGGTGCTTACCTACGATATCGTTTGCCCGCTTCTCGGGTGCCTGTGATGCTACGGTCACCAAGCTTGATATCGAGGAGTCAGACTCTTCACATGGGCTCACAAAGAGCCCGCTGCCTTCTTCTTCACGTTCACTTAAGCCTAACTCTAAACCTAAATTACGACAGGACATTTTGTTCCCACGAGTATGGGGGAAATAAGTGGTCCACCCGGGCAGTGCCCCCTGTACCCGGGTAAGCCTAGGTGTAACCCGCCCAGAGTGTCGGCTGGTACTCCTGCGGGGAGCGCACTAAAGACCAGGTGCCGAGAGATGAACATCAGCGCACTAGATCAAAGGATCTACGCGGTGGTGTCTCTCCCTCGACACCACTACCCATTGGCCATGCATCTTCTCGCGGTGCGTCGCCGCTTAAGATTTGGGGTAGTTTTTTAAAGAGGTTTTCTTCCTCGTGGTCCAGGCGGCTAAGCCAAGACCGTCGGTCCCGTCGCATGCCACGAAACATGACCGCGGCCGCAGATCAGGATTACGACCGGACGCTGGTAGTAAAATTGACTACCCACCCTGCGGTAGTGTAAATACACACCGGGCACGTCCTTCGTCGCTTCGCTTCGTCCTTCGTTACAGTATTAGTCCTTCTGCCAGTCTTCTCTGTAATCAGAGAAGTCTAAAGAAGACTCCCTCTTCTTACTGAGTGGCCTAGACTGATACCCGGCTGCTCGGCCCGGTAACAGTCCAGGCCTCTCCCCACCCGCATAACGAATTTCTGCGCGTGCCCTTAGAAAGTACACGTTCAGAAGTTCGTCTTTCCCTGTTCAAGATTTGCCATCACACAACAAGATGCCACCGAGGCAAGTTGTTGTGTGATGCCCAGGGTACACCACGAGGAGGTTCCCGAACCTCGCACCCCAACCTAACCTAACCTAACCTAACCTTTTTTTTTTTTTTTTTTTACCCAGTGGAAATGCTTTATACATACCACCGACCCTGGGGAGCTGGTGGTTATGTGGGACTCTCCGTCCTCCCGACCGACGGCCTACCCACTAAAACCACTGTGGGTGCCTCATATCTCTATAAACGGGGATGTGGGAAGTCTTCCGTATTCGACCACAACCCCGTTTACGCTGGTCTTCTCAGACCTCCTCTCGGAGAGCCCTTGGCTCTATCCGTCTCGGTGGCAATGTGCAGGTCACCAACACATCGCTCACCCTCTTGGGACTCTCTATTTGGGCGCCGTGTCCCCCCGAACCCGTCACCCAGAGTCCCTTGGCCCAGCTACTAACGGGGTGGCCGAACTTTCCCTTTCGGTGGCAAAGGGCAAGCTTTGCCTCCGATACGATGCTCGGCTGGCTTGCTGGCCGCTGCACATAATGCGCAGTGCGGCCTTGCCGAGCAATCGCACGCCTTATGGCCAGGTTGGCCACAGCGGTAGCAGATGCTGCTCCTGTCTTCAGCACTTTGACACTGCTCCCGGACATGCCCTACCTCCAGGCAACGGAAGCAGCGCCGTGGGCGTGGGGCTAGCAGCTTGACGCGTGCCGATACCCACCCCACCTTTACACGGGCGCTCTTTGCGACATGCTTTGCCGCCGCCGCAGGGCATTGGACGTAACACGTTCCAATGCCTGCAGCGTTGCGGCGTATGTCTTTACTCCAAATCAGGTCCGCAGGACACTCTCCCATTCTTGCGATTGCCTGAGCCACATCCTCCTTTGTCACCGAGTCATCCAGACCGGAAACACGCATGTCGACGCATTTCGCCGGTCTGGTGACTCGGACATCCTCAGGCTTGAAAACTGCTCGCAATTGATTTGCAAGAAGGTCAGCTTTCTCGCCGTTCCCCTCTCCAGCGAGTTCCATCAGACGTCCTCCTGCAGCCGCCTTTCGGATCACCAAAGCTTGGATGCCTAGTGCAGTCGGGTCGATTCGGCCCTTGGCCTCCGACAAAACCTGCGCATAGGTCATTCCTCGTTCCGCTGCCTCGGGCTGTATGGTCAAGACCACGGCCGAGGTGCGAGGGACTCTGATCCTCGGCTTTTAGGCGTCTTCTTCGCCTCCGATGCCGGGTTCACTGCCTTCTTCTTCTTTTTTCTTCTTTGCCACCTCCACCCAACCGGTATCGACCGAGCTGTGTGGACGTGGCAAAGTCGAAGCGTCACTTCCGGGTTTAGCGGCTCGGCCGCTCGATGTCTCCTCCGATACTTTTGCCGACTTCCCCTTCTTCCCTTTGCCCTTTCCTCTAAGGGCTTTAGGAGGGGACGGCTGCGTCACATCCATAACTTCAGATGAGGTTGATGGCATCGGGTCGGCAAGGGCTCCGGGCACTGGGTTCAACTCTGGGTCCATAGCCGGAGGCAGAGGAGCCCCAGGCGGGAGCCCAAGGATAATTCTCCTTCGCGCCGCTATCTGGGCCACGGTCCTAGGCTGAGAAAATCGGCCCGGAGTACCTGGGGGTGGCCTGGGTAGTTCCACTTCAGATGAGTCGGCGGCGAGAGGAGGTCTGGCGCGCTTCTCGGGAAGAAGGCGCTCCTCCACTGCCGCCAGCCTGGCGTTAATCATATCCCCGACCTGTCTCACAAGCCGCTGCTCTAACTCCTCTGGAGTTGCGCCGGCCAACGATGACTTGTCGGGGTATGTGCGCATCGCAGATAGTGATGCAGAGCGTCCCTCTATCATCTCCTTTCGGAGCTCGGATATCTGGCTGCGGAGATCCGAGACCTCTGCCTGCAGGTGGTTGTTGGCAGCCAGCAGTCTCCTCGTCTCGTCATTTGAGGACCTCTCCCTGAAGTCCCCAATGATTTCCCGGAGTGTTGTAGCAGCATTCTTAAGTTCCCGCACAAAGGTGCCCTTAAGATTGCTCGACTTTGTTGCCACAGTAACGATCGTGGCAACACACCCCATCGCCCTCGCTGCGAGGTCCTCTAACAGCTCCTCCCCCTGGTCCGCCGACGCTTCCGACATCCGACTGGATGTCGACTTCGTCTGACGGAAACTCTGGGCACACTGAGCAACCTCCTGCTCTGCCCTGAGCTCCATCTCCTCTCGCTGTGCAGCCACAAGTGCTGCTTTTGCCGCAGCAAGGCCAGCGTATTCACCCGTGGTGGGTGGTCAGCCTCTGCCACGCCTCATAGACCCACCGACTTTGGCTGCTGGAGCGTCTGACCCACTGTCAGAGCTCAGGTCGCAGCTGTCTTGGTCCTGTGTCCTTGACCTTTTCCGTCGTAGCGTCCCAACCGGTGAAGATGACCCTACGGTCACCAAACTTTGCCGGGAGGAATCAGAATCCTCCGGGCTCTTAAAGAGTCCACATCTTCGTAGCGCGTGAGCACCACCCGTGCCTCACGCCTACTCGCCCCCCCAAACCAATTCATTAGAATACTCGGTGTCCAGATTATTGCCAGGTTCGTCGGTAGAATTTGAGCGATTTTGCCACCCCAGAGTACGTGTGGCAGCACGCCTCGGATGAGGCGTGAAGGATTCCTCTCGCGGAGACCCTCCTGGGTAGACCTTGAAAAATCGCGCTTGTCCATGTTTGTTTGCTTCATCAAGGGTGAAGCTCCCCTGTGGGGGTCTAACGGCCGACCTCCTGTCGACCATGCCTGGATCGCGAGCCCGAAACTACACCCTGTAAGCAGCGCAGTTTCGGACCCCGCGCCAGACACTCCCTCGGCAACCCCCGAACCTTGAGATTGGAGATTTGCGTTGCGACACCCGACGAAATTCGCAAAGTGTCGCAACACAAACCGAACTCACCGATCCTTCTCGGATCAACCGACCGTGCGCTAAGAAGCGCCCGTGTCATTCCGCACTAGACTCTGCCATCAGAGTCCACCGGAAGACACGCCACCACTTTCACTGAAATGACTTGGATGTTAGTAGGCCAGATAACGAATCAGCCCACTAACATTCCAAGTCATTCCAGTCCTCTTCTACCGAACTTCTGCTCGTGCAACTCTAAGGGTGAGAAACACGTTCAGAAGTTCGGCCTTCCCGACCGGAATTAGCCGCCACTGGGTAAGATATCAGAGATAAGTTACCGAGTGACGTTGCCCAGGGTGCACCACGTGGAGGTTCCCGATCACCGCACCCCAACCTAACCTAACCTAACCTTTTTTTTTTTTTTTTTTTTTTTTTTTTTGTGGGGGAAATGCATTTAGGCACCGTCCACCGTGTAGGGACATGGTAGGTGTGTCGGGCTCGACACCACTGAGACTGACAGTGGTGCCCCTACCGACTAAAACCCCACAGGTTTCTCCGTCACGGTTAGAGGCAGAGCCGCAGGTACACTGTTGCACTACGACTACGTCCCTGCCTCCGCCGTCACCCTTGCGGGCCCGCCTCGCGGGGGGTCAGAACCCCCGCATCCGACTCCTGCGACGCACCGGAAACCAGCGGCGCGTCACCTCCTCGGGAGGGCCTATCCCTGGGTAGGGTGTCAGGCGGCCCTAAACGCCCGACGCCCCAGGCCCTCCAAGTGGAGACGGGGTGCGAGCCTGAGTGGCTCGCCCTCGTGTCCTCTTCCGCCTCCGCGGATGAGCGAGAGGGTCCACCTCCCTCTCTCGCTCCTCCGTCTCCCTCCGCGAGATAACGGTCTCGCAGAAGGAGACTACCGCCTCCCACGACTTCTCACTTTCGAGCATCTTAGACAAGATGGTCGGCAGTGAGAGGTCCGTCCCCACGACCGCGACCAGGGATAGCCGCGGTTCTTCTTCGCCCGGGCATGCCTCCAGCACGTGTTGCGCGGTGTCAACCGCGAAACCGCACCGGTGGCACACCGGGGTCTCCTCCCTTCCGGCTATTTTGCACAAGTAACTCCCGAAGCAGCCATGCCCGGTGAGCACTTGTGTAGTCCGAAAGGTGAGGACTCCGTGTTTTCGCTGGACCCACTGAGCGAGGATGGGCCGGATCGCCTCGAGGAGCCGTCGAGCGCCGGCTCCCCGCTGAGTAGGTCCAGAGAGAACCTGTTCGCTCCACTTCACCAGAGCCCTGGCCCTGGCATCCCTGCGCCACCGCACCACCTCTTGTGGGGCGAAGCGCAGTTCCTGCTCTCTCGCTTGCTTCCGGTGCCAGAAGACCGAGGATAGAACCTCGGCTTCCAGGCACCAGGGCATTGAACCGGCGAGAGCGCAGGCCACCTCGTGTGAGAGTGTGCGGTAACCCCGACACACTCTCTCACGGCCATCGTCCGCTGGACCCGGTGAAGGAGCGCCTTCTCCTGGTGATCCAACCGGTCCACCCATATGGGGGCACCATATAAGGCCATGGACTTAACCACCGCCATATACAGTTGGCGGCAGCGTCCACTGCCTCCACTCATATTGGGAAGTAGTCGGCTCAGCGACGATGCCGTCTGCGTCAACTTTGGGGCAAGTTGACGCAGATGAGCCCCAAATTTCCATTTACTGTCCCGCACGACACCAAGGTATTTTAGTGTCGGCCTGACAGCAATGGTCACCCCTCCAACCACTATACTTGCACCTGCCGGTGGCGCTCTTCTCGGCCCATAGAAACATATGGCCTCCGATTTGTGGAGCGCCACCTCCAGGCCCAGCCTCCTTATCTTCGCGACAACAGCCGCAACACCCGCAGTCGCCAGTATCGCAGCCTGGCGGTAGTCCTTCCCCTTGGCGGTAACGAGCGTGTCGTCGGCGTAACAAACTAGGCCGACGCCACGCAAGTTAGCGCTTCGGAGCACCCAATCATAGCCTAAGTTCCACAGGGGTGGCCCAAGAGCAGACCCCTGTGGAACTCCGCGTGACATGGGGCTCACCATCTCCCCTTCCTTCGTTGGGTAAATCACCTCTCTCTCTCAGAGAGGTAGTTCCCAACGAGGCGCCGCAGGTACCGGGGCACACGATGGTACCTGAGCGCCTCTGTAATCGCGGTCCACGGCAGGGTGTTGAAAGCATTGGCTATGTCCAAAGACACCGCCAACAACACCCCTCCACTGGAGCACGCATCCTCGGAGAGGTCATGGACGAGATTGATTGCGTCGATCGTCGACCGACCTTTCCGGAACCCGAACTGCCTCTCAGACAAGTTCGGTCCCTCCCTCTCGAGGTGCTTGGCGAGGCGGGCAGCGACAATGCGCTCTAGAAGTTTGCCCGCCTCGTCAAGCAGCACAACGGGACGGTAGCCGGATGGCTCGTCCGCGGGCCGCCCCTCTTTCCGGAGGAGGACGAGTCTCCCCCGTTTCCATCGCCTGGGGAATCTCCCTTCTCGCATACAGCGACTAAGGAGATTCCTGAGGCGAAGCCCCAGCTGGTCCTGAGCGAGCGCCCACACACGGCCGGGTATGCCGTCAGGCCCCGGCGCCGTGTTCTTGGCCCTCATTCTCAGAACGGCCGCTTCCATCTCTCCTTCCGAGACGTCGGGAGGCTCGTCCTCTTCCTCCTCTTCGGAGTCATTTCTTCGCGCTGCCACTGCAGTGGGAGGGACAGAGTCGGTTCCCGGGCTTTCCGGGAACAGTCCCTCAACCACCCGCCGCAAGACCTCTGGCTCCAGCGTGCTGGTGACTGGTGGCGCCCAAGGGCGAAGCTTTTGCCTCGCCAGATGGTAGGGGCGCCCCCCACGGATCACGCTCCAGCGTCTCCAGCAGCTGCCTCCATGATTCTGCCTTTGAGTCGCTGATGGCAGCGCGGAGAGCTTTGGTCGCCTGTCTATATTGAACATAGAGTGCGTCCATCTCCTCCGTTTCATGGCTCCTCCTCCTCCGGAACCTCGTGTAGCGGCGGCGAGCCGCTATGGCTTGGCGGCGGAGCTCGGCAATTTCGTCCGTCCACCAGTACACCTGACGTTTCGGCGGGAGAGCCTTGGCGCGAGGCATGGCAGCGTCGCAGACGTGCGACATCGCCACGCACAGTGCGTCGGCCTCCGCGTTCAGGTCCACCGGCGGTGTGGGGGTGGGATTCCACGCCTGGACGATTGCCGCCTCCTGCAGCTTCTCCAGGTCCAAACGTTTGAGTGACCACCTTGGGCCCGACTCCGCTGGCGTAGGCTGGCGCCTCTCCGCTGTTAACGGAGAGACATTGAACCGAATGTAACGGTGGTCGGACAATGTCTCCTCGTTCACCAACACTTCCCAACCTCGAACACGGCGTGCGAGCTCCGGGGTGGCGAAGGTCACGTCGACCACTGACCCTCCCCATCGCCGCACACACGTGTTCTCCGCCCCTTCGTTGAGCACACACAGGCCTACCTCGGCGAGCCACCGCTCCAACACCCTACCTCTCACATCTGTCGTCGGAGACCCCCACGCCGAGGACTTGGCGTTGAGATCTCCGAGGACGATGACTGACCGGGGGCGACTTTGTCCCACCAGGGTCCCCAACAAGCCAAGGAACTCCTCGAACTCAGCAAGGGCCCTGTTGGGAGAGAAGTACACCCCTACAACCACCAAGTTGCCCACTCCAGTCGCAACAAAGCCACGGCCCCTAATGACTGTGTCGAGAGTCGGGGAAGGGACGGGGGACTGCGTGGTAACCGCAACCACACCGTCCAGGTCCCCAACCCAGTCTGACCTGGGTGGAACACGGTACGGTTCAGCCACCACACACACTTTTATTAACCGCTGTGCCATGCACTGGAGAAGGAGATCCTGTGCACGAGCGGAGTGGTTAATATTAGCCTGGAGGAAAGTTAGTATCGTCGCCATACTAAGTTTCCTCCATGCTATTCACCTGCTCCTGTGTGGAGCGAGTCGGCTGTGAGTTGGCCTTGGCCTTAGTCACAGCGGACTTTTTTCTTTGCCCCCTGTTTGGTCGGGGGCTTGGCACACGCCTTGCCCCCGGAGAGGTGGTCAGCCGGTTTTCCGGTCCCCGCACAGATTGTGCAGTGAGGCGCAGCTGAACACTCTCGAGCCTTGTGACCCGTTTGACCACAGCGGTGGCAGTCATTACTGCGGTCAATCTCAGAACTACACTGGGCCCTCACGTGTCCCAGCGCCAGGCATCTGAAGCAGCGGCGTGGTCTGGCTTCCAGAAGCTTGACCTGCGCCGCCACCCAGCCTACCAGTAATCGACCACCACCCCCGACCAACTTCTTCGCGGCTGTCACTGGACACCTCACAAACGCGGTGCCCATGCCCGCTGGGCCCGTCCGTATTTCACCCACTTTGATCTCTGGCGCAGGACATCCGCTCACCCTTGCCAGTACTCCCATGAGTTCGGCAGAGCTGACCGAGTCGTCCAGACCACTCACCCTTAAGTCTGCGGTAACGGTCGGTCTCGACACTTTCAGCTCCTCCGCATCTCCAAACACCTCCTTGATCTTTTCAGCCAGGGTGTTGGCCATCGCGTCCCTCTCTTCTCCCGGCACCTCGAGAACGCGTGCCCCGGTAGCGGCGGTGCGAATTTTTAATGGCGGGAAACCTAGGGCTGTCAAGTCAATGCGACTTTTTTGCCACCTCCATTACTTTGGCATAAGTGATGCCCTTCTCCACCGCACCCGGCTGCAGCGTGAGAACAACAGCTGCTGCCCTGGGAGGGCGGAGCTTTGCCTTCTTCTTTTTGGCTTTAGATGGCTTCTGACCCTGACTGCGAACCGGAGCAGCGGATCTCTCAGTTCCATTAATCCTGGCTTTGCGTCTAGCACCCCGACTTACAACCTCCGTCCATCGCTCCTGGACAGGAGGCACTGGTCGTGCCGCATGAGAAGTCTCTACAGCTTCAGGTTTTGGTGACGTTTTCGCTTTCTTTCCCTTTGTGGCTTTCTTTGCCGGCGGGGCGGAACATGTTTGTGCTGCCGACTTGCTGGCAAGGGGCTCCTCTCTGCGCCGGTCTGCTGCCAATGGCGGCCTCAGATGCTTTTCGGGGAGCAACCGCTCCTCCAGCCCTGCGAAGCGGGCATTCATCATAGTGCCCACTTGCACCATGATAGCCTGCGTTATTTCCTCCACCGCTGGGGTTGAAGAAGTGGGCACTGCCACATTTGGAGACGGCACTGCTCTCACAGCTCGTAGTTGTTCCAACTCGCTGCGGATCTCTTTGAGTTCCGCCGTGAGCTTGTGGTTGGCCTCCACAAGTAAGGCCACCTCCTCTTGCATCGTGCGACTTCGTAACTCCATGAAGGAGTCTCCCAATATACGAGCCGCATTCTTTAGGTGTTGCACAAACGTGCCTTTGAGGTTCCCTGACTTGGTGGCCACCATATTGATAATGTCCACCGAGTTTTTCACCGCACGTTCCATTTGAGCCGCGTCGAGACTCCCCGTCTTTTGCGGTTCTTTTTGCAGCAACTTGCTTGTCTGCTCCGCCTTTTTCTTTAAGTCTGCAGCCAGCTGCCGCTCGGCTTCAAGCCGCTGCTCTTCTGCCTTCGCCCGCTTCAGTTCGCGCTGAGCGTCCGCAAAACCGACAAACTCTCCGGTCGTGGGCGGTCTGCCTCTCCCTCTTCTCGCCGTCGACACTTTGGTGGCTGGGCCGTCCAGAGTGTCGTCCGAGCCCGAATGAGAACAGGAGCTATCAATTTTGCCAATTCTCCTCTTTCGACTTCTGTCCGGCGAGTTAGACACCGTCACCATTGACACTGTTGAGCTGTCTGACTCACCCCCCTCCTCATCGTATCGTGAGAGTACCACCCGTGGCTCTCTCATTCCTTCCTTTAATCCATATCGTTTGGCTAAATCGGTATCCGTTGTTTTGCAAAGGTCGTTGTTAAAATCTATCTCGCAATTTTTGTCCCCCCCAGAGTACATGGGACAGCACATCTCTTTCGAGACGTGGAGGGATTCCTCCGTTAAGAGACCCTCCTGGGTAATACCTTTTAAATTGCTTGACGTCATATTGGTTTGGTTTTGCTAAATTGATGGGTATAGCTCCCCAGTGGGGGGGTCTAGCGGCCGACCTCCCGTCGACCATGCCTAGATCGTGAGCCCGAAACTACACCCGATAAGCAGCGCAGTTTCCGACTCACGTGCCAGACACTCCCCTCGGCAACCCCCGAACCTTGAGATTTGGTGCCTTTGTGTTGCGACACCCGACGAAAACTCGCAAAGTGTCGCAACACAAAGCGATCCCACCGATCCATCGCGGATCCCCTCACAATGCGCCTTCAGCGCCCGATGTCCGTCTGCGCAAGACTCTGGACCCAGAGTCCCCCAGAGGACAAACCACCACTTTTCTGAAATGACTTGGATGTTAGTAGGCCAGATGGAGTATCAACCCACTAACATTCCAAGTCATTCCAGTCCCCCCCTTACCGAACTTCTGCTCGTGCAACTCTAAGGGTGAGGAGCACGTTCAGAAGTTCGGCCTTCCCCGACCGGAATTAGCCGCCACTGGGTAAGATATCAGAGATAAGTTACCGAGTGACGTTGCCCAGGGTGCACCACGTGGAGGTTCCCGATCACCGCACCCCAACCTAACCTAACCTAACCTAACCTAACCTAACCTTTTTTTTTTTTTTTTTTTTTTTTGACCCAGTGAAAATACTTTATGTATACCACCGGCCCCGGGGAGCCAGTGGTTATGTGGGACTCCCGTCCTCCCGACCGACGGTCTACCCACTAAAAACACTGGGGAGATCCCTCAAAGCGCCATTGGAGCCGGAGTCACGGGTAACGTTAGCAATCTTCCGCGACCCCGTCTCCACGGCGCTGGTCCCCTGGGACCACGTCTTGGGGAGCTTCTGCTCCATCCGCCACCAGTGGCGATGTGCGGGACTCGAACACAACGCCGCACCCTCACAAGACCCTCTAGTCGGACGCTGGGTCCCCCCGAACCCAACGCCCAGGGTCTCTTACCTCAGCTACCGGGGTAGCCGACCCTTCTTCTTGGGCGGTGGCAAAGGACAAGTCTTGCCTCCGATGCGATGCCCGGCTGGCTTCTTTGCTGCTGCACACAAAGTGCAATGCGGCTCAGCCGAGCATTCCGCCGCTTTATGGCCGGGTTGGCCACAGCGGTAACATTGGTTACCTCTGTCTACTGATCCTTCGCATTGCTCCCGAACATGCCCAACCTCCAGGCATCGGAAGCAACGCAAAGGCCGTGGGTCAAGTAGCTTGACGCGAACTATGACCCATCCCACTTTTATCTTCTCACTTTGCGCGAGCTTTTTAGCCGCCGCTGCAGGGCATTGGACAAAAGTTGTTCCAACACCAGCAGCGTTGTGGCGGATGTCCTTTACTCGAATAGAGTCTGGACCACAGCCTCCCACCCTTTCGATGGCTTCCGCCACCTCCACTTTGGACACAGAGTCATCCAGTCCAGAAAGACGCAGCTCTGCGCTTTTCTCTGGTCTGGACACTCTGATGTCCTCGGGCTTGAAAACAGCCCGCAAACTGTTGGCAAGGGCATCCGCTTTCGCGGCATTGCCCTCTCCCGCCAACTCCAACACTCGGGCACCAGTAGCCGCCTGCCGGTACTTCACGGAGGGAATTCCCAGCTCTTCTGGGTTAATCTTTCCCCGAGCTTCCTCCAGTACCTGCTTGTAAGTCACGCCTCTCTTCCTAGCCTCAGGTGTCATTGTCATGATGACAACCGAGGTTTGGGGTATGCGCAACTTACGCTTAGGCCCCGCCTTAGGCTTCTTGTGCCTAGCCCGTTTGGCCGGCTTTTTCGACGCCTTCTCAGATCCCCCCTTTACCGCACCCGCATAACTGTTGCCAGCTGTTTGTGCACTCGAGGGGCCTGGATCCTCTCTGGCCGTAGGAGCCACTACCGGCTTCGTCTTCTTCCCTTTACCCTTGCCCTTGATCTTCGGGCCACTGGGAAGGGATTGCTCTACCTCCATTTGGGGAGCTTGCGTCAAATCCGGGACCGTTGAAGGTGGTCTGGCCATCTCAACTATAAGGGGACGGTCAGCGGCAAGTGGTGGTCTGGCGCACTTCTCAGGAAGAAGGCGCTCCTCCAGTGCCACCAGCCTGGCGTTGATCATGTCCCCGACCTGTCGCACAAGCCGTTGCTCTAACTCCTCTGGAGCTGAGCCGGCCTGTGATGACTTGCCGGGGTTCGCCCGTGCAGCTGATGGTGCTGCTGCACGCCCCTCAATCACTTCTCTACGGAGCTCTACGATCTCCTTTCGGAGCTCCTCAACTTCGTTCTGCAGACGCGCGTTGGCGCGCTGCAGCTTCTCCGTCTCCTCGTTCGTGGTCCTCTCTCTGAGGTCCCCGATTATCTCACGGAGCGAGGTTGCAGACTCCTTAAGGGTACGTTGGAACGTACCCTTAAGGTTACCAGACCTCACTGCCACGGAGACTATCGCGGCAATGCACTGCATTGCCCTGTCTGTCAGGTTCATCACCAGCTCCTCCCCTCGGTCCGCCGACGATTCCGACAACCGACTGGATGTCGACCTCGCCGAACGGATCCGCTGGGACATTGCGGCGACCTCCTTTTCCGCCTGTAGTTGCAGCTCCTCCCTCTGGGCAACAACCAGTGCAGCCTTAGCTGCGGCAAGCCCGGCGTACTCGCCCGTAGTGGGCGGTCGTCCTCTGCCGCGCCTCGGCGCATTCCCCACCTTAGCGGCCGGGGCTTCGGACTCGCTCCCGGAGGTCACGAGTTCTCCGTCACCGCTATCACACCTCGAGCGCTTCCTTTTTGTCCGACTCGACGACTCTCGCGGCGTTGGCGACCCCATGGAAGCTACGCTTTGGGAGTCGGAGTCATCCACCGGACTTGTGAAACGCCTACAGTCATCGTAGCGAGAGAGCACCACCCTTGCCTCTCTCCTACTTGCACCTCCCAAAACCAATTCGTTTGCAGATTCGGTATCCTTTATTCGTTTGCCAGGTTCGTCAGTAGAGTTAGAGCGATTTTTGCCACCCCCAGAGTACGTGTGGCAGCACACCTCAGATGAGGTGTGAAGGGATTCCTCCGTTGGGAGACCCTCCTGGGTAATCCTTGTAAAATCGCGTCGTTCCATTTTTCTTTTTGCTTCATCATCAGGGTGAAGCTCCCTGTGGGGGGTCTAGCGGCCGACCTCCCGTCGACCATGCCTGGATCGCGAGCCCGAAACTACGCCCTGTAAGCAGCGCAGTTCCGGACTCCCGTGCCAAACACTCCCCTCGGCAACCCCCGAACCTTGAGACTTGGAGCTTGGTGTTGCGACACCCGACGAAAATCGCAAAGTGTCGCAACACAAAGCGAACTCTCCGATCCTTCTCGGATCAACCGACCGTGCGCTAAGAAGCGCCCGTGTCATTCCGCGCTGGACTCTGCCATCAGAGTCCACCGGAAAACACGCCACCACTTTCTGAAATGACTTGGATGTTAGTAGGCCAGATAAGAGTATCAGCCCACTAACATTTCAAGTCATTCCAGCCCCCCCCACCGAAGTTCTGCTCGTGCAACTCTAAGGGTGAGAAGCACGTTCAGAAGTTCGGCCTTCCCCGACCGGAATTAGCCGCCACTGGGTAAGATATCAGAGATAAGTTACCGAGTGACGTTGCCCAGGGTGCACCACGTGGAGGTTCCCGATCACCGCACCCCAACCTAACCTAACCTAACCTTTTTTTTTTTTTTTTTTTTTTTTTTTTTTTTTTTTTTTAGGGCCGTCGGTCGGGACGACGGTGACTCACATAACCACCGACCCTGGGGAGCCGGTGGTTATGTGGGAGTCACCGTCGTCCCGACCGACGGCCTACCCACTAAAACCACTGGGGAGATCCCTCATGGCGCCATAGGAGCCGGAGTTACGGGAGCTCAACGCACTCTTCCGCGACCCCGTCTCCACGACGCCGGCCCGTTGGGACCACGTCTCGGAGAGCCTTTGCTCCATCCATCACGGTGGCGATGTGCGGGACTCAAAACACATCGCGCACCCTCACGAGACTCTCTAGTTGAGCGGCAGGTCCCCCCGAACCCGTCGCCCAGAGCCTCCTATCGTAGCTACCTTAGTAGCCGTCCTCTTCTTTGGTGGCGGCACAGCGCAGGCCTTGCCACCAATGCGATGCCCAGCCGGCTTTTTGGCTGCTGCACATAGAGTGCAGTGCGGCTCGGCTGAGCAATCGCCCGCTTTATGGCCAGGCTGGCCACATTGGTAGCACTGGCTACCTCTGTCCACTCTGCCTTCGCACTGCTCCCGGACATGCCCCACCTCCAGGCACCGGTAGCAGCGCAAAGGTCGTGGTGCCAGCAGCTTGATGCGTACTGACACCCACCCCACCTTTATCTTCTCGCTCTGGGCGAGTTTCTTGGCCGCCGCTGCAGGGCATTGTACGAAGGTCGTACCTATACCTGCAGCGTTACGGCGGATGTCCTTGACCCTAATCGAGTCAGGGCCACATCCTCCCAACCTCTGGATGACCTCGGCCACCTCAACCTTTGACACCGAGTCATCCAGACCGGAAAGGCGCAATTCCGCACACTTCTCAGGTCTGTTGACCCGTATGTCTTCGGGCTTGAAAATTGCCCTTAACCTATTGGCGAGGGTATCTGCTTTCGCAGCGTTCCCCTCTCCCGCCAACTCAAACACACGGCCACCAGTGACCGCCCGTCGAAATGTCAGAGACTGGATCCCTAACTCCTCTGGAACGATCTGTCTCTTCGCCTCCGTCAATGCTTCTGCATAAGATACGCCCCTCTCGGCAGCCCCGGGTTGTATCGTCATGATGACGACCGACGTGCGAGGGACGCGTATCTTAGGCTTCGGCGCCGCCTTGGGCTTTGTTGAAGCAGCCTTTAGCACTGCTTTCTTCGAACCCTTTTTGACCCCTTTAACCACCTCCGTCCAGCCGTCTGCGGCTGGTTTGGAATGTGAGGGGCCTGGATCCTTTTCGACCCTGCAAGCCACTGACTTGGGAGTCTTGGTGGACTTCCCCTTCCCTTTGCCTTTGCCCTTTGGGGCACTTTGTGGAGGCGGTGGATCCGTCTCCATTACCGCAGGTTCCAGTTCCTCTGGAGGGTTCAGCCAGGGGTCCATAGCCGGAGGCAGAGGAGCTCCGGCGGAAGCCCCAGAATCTTCCGCCTTCTATCCGCAATCTCGGCAGGCGTTTTCTTTTGGGAATACTTTCCCACTGCGGCAGCGGCACTCCCGGGCGGCATGATCAGCTCCACCACAGGGTAGGAAGGTGTTGCCGACCTCTGGCCCACACTTCCAGCCGATCTGATCTGCTTCTCACCTTTGCGGTCGACGGCCAGCGGAGGTCTGACGCGCTTCTCTGGGAGAAGCCGTCCCTCCAGCGCCGCCATACGCGCGTTCACCATGTCCCCGACTTGGCGAACCAGCCGCTGCTCGAGCTCCTCTGGAGCTGAGCTGGCTTGTGTCGATCCGCCGAGACACGTCTGTCCAGTAGCTTGAGCTGCTGCGCGCGTCTCAAGCATCTCCCTCCGAAGGTCCACGATCTCCTTGCGGAGCTCCGCCACTTCGGTCTGCAGACGCGTGTTGGCGCGCTGCAGCCTCTCTGTCTCCTCGTTGGTGGTCCTCTCTCTGAGGTCCCCGATGATCTCGCGGAGCGAGGTTGCTGACTCCTTAAGGGTACGTACGAACCCGCCCTTAAGATTTCAGACTTCGCAGCCACGGAGACGATCGCAGCAACGCACTCCATTGCCCGATGTGTGAGGTCTGCCACCAGTTCCTCCCCTCGGTCCGCCGACGATTCCGACATCCGACTGGACGTCGACCTCGCCGAACGGATCCGCTGGGACATAGCGGCGGTTTCCTCTTCTGCCTGTAGTTCCAGCTCCTGCCTTTTGGCAGCAGTCAGTGCAGCCTTAGCTGCGGCAAGCCCGGCGTACTGGCCCGTGGTGGGCGGTCGGCCTCTGCCGCGCCTTGGCGCACTCCCCACTTTAGCGAGATCGAGAGAGATCGGGAGATCGAGACGCCTGTACCATTCGCGGAGAAGTCACACCCTGCAGCGCAGCTGGAGATCAGCTTCATATGCCTGGGGGACGGAGAGGCACTCGACCAGTACTATGACCAAGAGCTCAGCATCTTCACAGATGGCAGCAAAATAGAAGAGAAAGTTGAGGCGGCACTTTCCATATGGAATGGTGCCGTCGAAACTGGAACTAAAAAACTAAAACTGGCCGAGTGCTGCTCTGTCTACCAGGCGGAGTTGTTGGCTCTGGCTGAGGCTACCAGCAGGGCGGTGAAAGCCAGCGGACCAAGCTGCAGCATCTTCTGCGATTCCCGTTCCGCCCTCGAGACTGTCCAAAACAATGCATCCCTCCATCCCCTCGCGGTCCAAATAAGACAAAATATACTAAAAATCCAGGCAAGCGACAAAATACTGAGATTATTTTGGATAAAGGCCCACGCGGGGATGGAGGGAAATGAGAGGGCGGACGAGCTGGCGAAGTCTGCGGCATTGACCCTGAAGGCCAAACCGGCCTACAGTAGCTGTCCTGTCTCGTTCGTCAAGCGGCTCATTCGTAATGAGTCGCTTGACGAATGGAACAGGCGTTACAAAGCCGCGCAGCAGGGATCGACAACTAAAATTTTTTTTCCTGACGCTGTCAGTGCGTTTCCGTTGATAAGCAAAATTAGCATGGACCATTTGAAAGTACAGTTGTTCACAGGACACGGCGGATTCTCCTCATACCTATACCGTTTTAGGTGTAAGGAGAGTCCGGCGTGCCCGTGCGACCCTCAAAAAGAAGAGAGCGTAATACACGTCATTACGGATTGCCCCATTTTCAATAAAGAAAGGCATAACATAGAGCAAGAGATAGAAATAAACATAAAGGAGAGCAACCTGTACGAAAT
>JADLOZ010000273.1:0-55918 GCA_017562165.1 Ectropis grisescens | reverse complement strand
TATTAATGCATATTTATGATAATTTTGACTCATTTAAGAATATGCTAAAAATCATAAATGTTTTTTATTGCCATTAAACACAAATTTAGAAAACACATTAGTATAGTGCTTTAGATATCGTTTGAATACATATTAATAATACTGACCTCACCATAAATTATAATTTTAATGCCTGATATTTCAACTGTTTTCTTTATACTCGGTAACATTTAAAATTTATGGCCAATGTGAATTTATTAACATTTATTTTAATTTTATTTATGTGGATAATTATATTTCGTTATATTACTTATTCAACAGGCTCTAAGTAAATAAATGATCACTTTACATACCTACCATTCTTATAAAATGGATATCTGAATTCGAATGAGTTTAAGAATCGTTTCAATTAGGGTTGTCTATAAGAAAAAAAAACAGAGAATAAAAGGTTAATTTTATTTTATTATCGTTAGGATAACCTAAAAGCTTTAACTTACACAGTTTTGTTTTCTTTATTATACGTCAGAAACGTCGAAATGAAACCAATTTTAATTTATTCAGAACTTTGACTTTTTTTGGCTCGCTTACACTTTTATGAACACCATCTAGCCCCAAACTATTTGAATTGTGCTATCGAACTCCGAGAACATATAACAGATATAAGTATATTATCATATATATGAAACATCCAGAGAAAATATAACAAATATCTGTCTCCATTACACAATTTTTTTTCTAAGGTGAGAATTGATCCCACGAAACACAGCTCAGTGAGCAGACACACTACTCATTGAGCCACGAAAGCCAGTATTATAACTGATATAATTCTAGTATAACTATGAATACAACATCGTCATCACCATCGTCGGCCTATTAAACATTCGTACACTGCTAGGCGGATAACGGAGGTGGCATAGTGACGAAAACACCTGATTTCACTGACACATGACAAATGTGTGGTGCAAAAACGAGCTGGTGGACACTAGAACTCCACCAGATCGTCAGATTTCGAAGTTGTCATCACCAATGATTTTAATAAAGAATTTTGAAGTAAGCATCTTAACGGAGGAAACCTTATACTCCAAGAAAGAGCTCTTTCGAGGCCAAGTGTTATGAAACATATGTCACGTGACCCGCATGATGTAGCTTACTCCTGACTCTCTCCTTGTGTGAAAAGGTACAGAGTCCCAGAAAGAGTAAACAAAGTGGACTGTTTATGCTTACGCTGAACGAAAGCCTTTTTTCTCAGAGAATATTCTTTATGAATTCCATGTGCCTCGGGGGGAGCACAAAGCTTGTCTTAACTAAAGCCGTAAGGCACAGTCATACCTACATACTTTACTACTATATCAAACTATCAGCACTCCTGGAGTATACCTGTTTGTAATACCTGTCCACGTAATTTTCCTGCAATTAAAAGTAGCCTGTAAAACTGTAATCTAACTGTGTTCCAAATTTCAACCAGATCTGTTCAGTCATTCCGATGCAATTGAGTAACAAACATCCAAAGTTTTTAGTATAACCTCTATAATATTAGTACGATTTTATTACCTAAAATAGAAACAAAGTAACCCCCAATCTCCTCCAAGCAATGTGTTAAAGAATTATTGATGGTCCGTATAAGCAAAATGATGGGTACAGCGGAGCACGTGAGGTTACTCAGAAAATGCCAGTTCGACAGATATGAGCCGGCGAAGCGGTCATATTTTATCGGAAGTAACGGCTTCTAACATACGGCCAATTTCATAATGCCTCGCTCGCCGTCCGCGGATGGAGCCACTTATCAATTTGATATCTCGATGCGGTAATTTGGAGCGATAGAGCGCCGCAGATGAATCGATGGCTGGCCGCCATGTGATATGACTATTGGCTTTTTGATTGGCTGAAATCCCTAACGCTGTGTTAGACGATCATGCTATCGTGAATTGATATAGATTAATTCAATAATTGATACTATTATATTACAGATCCATTTGCTCTCTTGGTAGAAAGGAAACACTTGTCGGTAACAGTACACAGTGCTTCTCAATATTTCATTTTTTTTACTAAGGTATCTATGGCAAAAACGCCTTCTAATTATAGATAAACCCTTTATTCCACTGAATAAAACAAAAAAAAAACAAGAAAGTAACAACAACCTAAAAATGAAAATTTAGTAACAATTGTCTATTGTTATTATCTAACCGATAATAGGTATTATTGTGTATTGCCTACTAAACTTTGGGCCAGCGCAGAAGGCGCAGGGTCCCTGTAACTTAGGTTTCTCAATTATAATTACGCAAAACGTTGAACATACCTGCAAACATGCTCGATATATTATCATCAAGGCATTCCATATACGAATACTCAACGAGTTTTACGTCTCGACGGCGACCAGCATTAGAATAATGATAGAGTAACAGCATCTCAGCTGCTGGATGCTCAGATGTAAGATTTTAAACATTGCGCTGCATTATTTTGGTAAACAGTAGGTATTATAATAATTAATTGTGTGTGACTGGTATTGAAACCTCTACCTGTGACTGTTTTAATTGATTATCTTTCGATTGGTTTATTGGCTGTATCATATTATTCATTAATGACTATCAGAATTATGTAAACGTGACGTGTAACCCCTGGCGGTCAAGTGTAAACTTATAAAAGTAAAAAAATGACGGTTAATCTCAATTCACAGCCCACGAAAAATCTATGTGTTATGTGCACAAACACATAGATTTTTCAGTTCACACACAAGTTCAGATCACAAAGTTTTCAGTTCAAAAATGCACGACACAACTACGTGGGTATTACTTAATTTAATTTAAATCGCTATTCTAATCATAAGGTACACCCGAAACTTTACCCCTTCGAATCAAAACACGATGAAAAATGCTGAACATAAGGTACCTGTTGTTGCGTCTAGTAGTCTGTTTGTCTAGTAGAAAATTTAGGCAGTACTAATTCGCCAAACATTCTATTTTCTCCGTATTCCTGCATTTTTATCATGACGGTTTCATAGCAAGAGTATATAGCATTTATACTTGCCAATTTATAAACCTTACGAAAACACTCATAAATGTAAATTGGACAATATCTTAACAATGATCATGAGAAACGTTCTCAATCTACACAGAATTAGGTAAGATCCAGCAATAAAACTAATTAGCATTCACTCCAGCAACATGAATGCCGTTTCTAATTATCTTGACGTCTACATTAAAATATGTTTATATTAGTTTACACCTAATTAAAATCTCAGTTTATTAAACATGCCCAATTATAACAAACATTTCATCTAATCTCCAGATTATGATAATAACTACCCTGTCGGAACAGACGACTCACTCTGTCAAATAAGTCATCACAGTGTCAGTTAACTCAATTTGAAGAGATCAACACACGGCTACTGTGCATGATTAACTCTCACATCTGTTGAACAAAATAACACTCAATATCTAATACAAATAACTACCAAAGTTCTCTAGCAAAACATACACCCCGTAATCCTCAGCCATAAATCATTTAATAACACAAAATGTACAGCCACACACTGAGCTGTTCCTTCCGTTGTTGGTGTTATGAATGAATGGCAAGCAAATATCAACTTTATTTCTTATACTTCAGAGTGTCGATTTCATGTTATGATAGTACTGTTAAACCTTTTTTTAAGAGTTTTCTTTAAACAATACATTATCGTAAGAGTAACAAGTACCACATGCGAGTACTCAGCAAACTCTACTTTATGTTGTCAGAATTGCGGTCCATTTTCATTTGTCTTATAAAGATGATCCATATTGTAACGGCTTATCCGCAGGTCGAGACGGATGCCACGAACTACCGTCAACCCTTGACATCTCGGATAACTTTGAGTGATAGACCATGAATATGACTAATGACGTGTGTAACGTGTGTTAGTTTGTTATTTTTAGAGAATAGAGCCCAAACTATACCTACTCTCACTAAAAGTTATTCTGCAAGTCATTTCAATTCAGAAAATGATTGCACTATGATATTTTATTTAATGAATGTAACAACAAAATGTACAAATCGACAATTTTGAGAATAACTTTTCAGTAATTTCTTGTGCGAAATAGTACTTGTCTACTAAATGTAATTAGTGTCTTCTTGCTTTCCAAGATGGGCTCCTCCCCCATTGAAAAATAAAATTATAAAATATGTCTCTACACATACTACGAAAAAACACATACATCGAAATAAGTTATTCGTACGTAGTACGTCAACGTTTTCATTTTTGACGTGACAACGTCTTATAAATTGGTTTGCCGGGTGACACTTCAAGAAACTGCGTTACGCTCCGCTCACGTTATGCGCTCACAACGAGAGCGAGTGAGAGGCACGCGTCCCTTCCACTCGGGCATGGTTAGCCCGCCTAAGAGCGAGAGAGACAGACATAAAAAGTGAAAGGCACGCGTCCCTTCCGTAAAATTATTTTACCACTCAAAGTCGTTGTCACGTAAAACTTTCGCCCGTATACCGACTTTACAGGCAACCAATTTTTTGATATGATCGTAATAAAACCAAAACAAAATTTAAATATGTCATAACATATCACATTTCAACATAAATTACAAAAATTAATTTCATTTTTCGTCAGAACTCATATCGGCATCAACATCACCACAGAAACATAATATATGGTTATTCTGTAACATTATATTGTCGACTAATAGGGCTATTTTATGGGACAGCACCGCTGACAAATCAGTTGACCTTTCAATCAGCGCTAAGTAAATATTGACATTAAAAATATTAAGTTTTATATTAGGGGCGGAAAGCGGTCGTTAAATTTGGACGGAGGTGGATATAAAAATAAAATATTAATAATTAGTGGCAGGAGTTTAATAGTCCATTAGCAGCGTGTTCGTTTACGGCATGACGTCGCGGTCGCGCGCCCATTACCATTCCTCTGACACTTTGATGTTTATTATAATCGACGTCGTGATACATTAATACACATATTCATTATTCATTTTTTATTCAATCAAATCCATAACCATATCTTAACGATAATTAGCTCTAATATAGTCAGCCAGTCCACTTCCGTTTACGAAACACTTTCACATTGAGGACCCGGTATAAATCCGATGCTCACCACTGCAACGGTCCGTTGCATACTCTTCAAAAACTATAACAAAAAGATTTTTCGTAATCATCGAGGTGATCTACTTCCCTAGTCGCAATATTAAATCGTGTAAAAACTATCGCTTAATAATTAAAACCGGTGATTCTCGGCGGAGCGAGCAGGTGCGACGACGCTGGCCCCAGCCGGGGTACCACGAGCGATAAGGAAAAACTATACAATGTAAAAACAAATTATCAAACAAGAAATAAAAATGATCGAGGAAGCGGTCACAGTTGACTGTATCTTCAGATTATCCACAGCTCTATGAATCGTTCTCTTTCTTTGTAAATTTTTACTCGATGACGGAAACGAGTGGTCCTTGATTGTTTGATCAGTTTTCCAATAATTATTCCCTATAAAAACACCGGAAATGGAACGCTTTAATCGATTCCGGACCGCGCCTCGAAGTGACGTAGCGTTTGATTACTGAAATTATATGGCGAGACGAATCGCGTCAACTCTGTTTTGTGTATTGTTGGACGTGACCTTCGACTGTGGCGAAAAATAAAAACTAATACGAACTATTGTTTTAGTCACGTCATTATCATCGCCGGGAAGTTAATTTACGCCTCAAGGTGAACATGAACAATGTTTTAAAGTAAACGATTCTCAATTACTGTCTATCTATGCAATGCTGGCTATTAAACATTTGAAAATTTGGCGTAAATTTATGACTTTGAGAATTAATTTGCTGAATTTTTCGTAACAACTTAATAGATACCTACACGATTGAACTAAGCAACCTATTTTATTATCCATGAGTAAAATAATTGGCAAATACTGGCCAAAGAAAATAGTTGTTAAATTTACAATACTAATAATACACATTCGTAAGTATTTGTAAAAAAGTAACGTTAAAATTTTTGCGATTCGAAATTACTTTGAAACTATTTTAGTTAGATCGCGATTAAAATCCTATAGGCATAATCTAATAGAAATCTCGTTTCACGATGTTTGTCGTCATAACTAATAAATCTTAATAAGAATATTTTTTTATGTTTTGGTGGGGCCAAAAATTTTTTTTTACTTATAGCACAGGACCGAGGCAGAATAAAATTATTAAACGATTGTTCATTAATGTGAAATTATTTTACTTGCACGTTGACATTTTATTCAGCTGATAACTTATACGGCAGAATAACAATTACCGGATCAGTTAGTGTTTTTAATAAAAACAAGTAATTATAGCAAAATCTTATCTTAAAATATGTCGTGCCTTCGATATTAATTCCAATCATGTCTAACCCCGATATCAGATGAAAGTAAAAGCCTCATACTTTGTAGACAAATCGCATTAGACATGCCACATATGAAGTGTGCCCTGTGTCCCCATTAAACATTGATGTCAGACGAAAAGATGGGGCCACTCTGCAAAATTTATTTCACATCTCCACTCTACCAATGACAAGAAAACTGTTACGGTTTGCAGCGGTCTGAGTGTAACATTAAAGATTCACATCTTCTTACCCACTTGTGTGAGGGATTGCCGCATATTCGCCTTTGGACAGCATTTATATTTCCTTTGGATGTGGTTATACTTATGTCTTATGGAAAGGGATTTTCCGCTGACCCTTTTTGTTTCGGTATGCTGGGTTCAGGGGTTGACGTTCTTAATATTGCTTTATCACCCAGAAGAACATTAAATTATGCAGAATTGATGTTAGGCTCAAAGAAACATCAAAAATGATATAGGTAGGTACGTGACTTTACTTTACGTGATATTTATATTGTACTAAAAATTCATGAATAACTTTGTTTTGGTCTTGTTTTCAAATTCAGATGAAAAGCACAACATTTATTTTTATCTAGTGCTTTGGACATTTAAAGAAAAGTTAATTCTAAGGATTTGCTCAAAGCATATTCGAACCAAAACATAAGTAAAAGATCCAGAACAATCAAATCTAGGTAAACAGAAACATTAAACAAATACAAAGTTATTATAATAGCAAAAATATGACGATGCTATCGCTAAAACCGTAACCATGTTGCAATAATGTGCAAACATTACTGTGTTCTGGTTTGAAGGGCAATGTTTCTAGAGAAATTACAGGGTTTAGAGATATAACATCTTAGATCTCTGGTTGACGAGCGCCGTGCAGTGCTAGGTAATGATTTGGACTCTTCATGTTCCAATAGCGGCGTGTCACTGTGCTGTTATGTTGCTTATCATCAGGCACATGCCTTGCTCGTCTCATCACTCTTTATTTATAAAAACCATGTTTGTATTGTAAAGGAGCTACATCATATGCTATAGGAATACGGTATACTATAAAGGAACAAAATTGACTTGAGTTTTTTTATAATTGGGTTTGACATTCTTAAATTTGTATTATTATTTTATGTTGAAGAATATAATGTTCTTACTTTATTGCTATTTCGTACATAAAACAACTATCAGTAGAAACAACACCGGTTTGATTTATTTGCCTTTCTTTCACATAAATAGTTATAAATTCATTAGGAATTCACGTTGTGTATATGATTAAAACAACCGCGCAATGACATACTTTCAATCTAGAAAGCTTCTTACTATTTCGACAAGCAAAACCGAATGTAGTAAATATCATCATCATCATCATCAGCTGCAAGACGTCCACTGCTGAACATAGGCCTCCCCCCTAGATTTCCACAGCGAACGGTCCTGCGGAAATGTAGTAAATATACAATTTTGTAATCAATAAGTACCTGTATACATTTGCATCAACACTTAGTTTCCTGACTTAAACTAATTTGTACGATGTCTAACCTTCATGAAAACCCAATGAAGGGCAAAATTATAATATCCATGTTGATTGAAAGGTTAAATAGTCGTAGTCCCAAGCAACCGTGACCTTTTTATGAATATAATAGTGTAGTTTAACCCGATATTTCCGTTTGATATCGTTCGATGGATACCTATAGTGGATAACAGAATACTTAATAAACCATCGGGCGTGTGATACCTTACAATGGATGCGATCATATGTCGTGCGTGACCCAGACAACCTATAAGCTTATTAAACACATTATTAGTAATTAACCCATATTATGTCGTTATATTAAGTTATATGTGGTAGAATAGTAGTGGCGTAGCGTGCCTTGGATCAAAATTTAGTCCCCACAACTATGTGGGGACTAAATTAAGGGTAAAGATAGTTGATGACATTTACAATTTTTGACGTAATAACTTCTAATAAAACGATGAACGCCGGCTGCATGCACGAAAAAGTGTCCCGTTACTCTCATTGTCCCGTTACGCTCATTGTACGCTTGCGCCTCATCTATCAATGTGTTGTTATGACATTGTCACGTTAAACTATCGTCGGTATACCAACTGACTTTACAGACAACCAATTTTTACTAACACATGTTAGGGCCTCTGTAGCCCAGGGGTCCCGTATTATTAATATTTATACAGATGAAATGACGGTAGCTTTACCCCTGTGGTATAGTGATGAGAATGCCGGACTCACAATCTTGAGGTTGTAGGTTTCAAATACCGCCTTCAGCTCTCATTTTTCCAGTGCAGATTGTACAAGATTGTGTCATCACTACCGGCTTTCACAGTGAAGGAAAACATTGTGAATGACTTTCTTGGAACATGCCCAATAGTTTATGTTGCAAGTCAACTTTCGAGGACATCGTCAGCGTGGTGGATCATGGCCAGGACTCTCCTTGTGAATGATGGTCCTGGGTCCCAGCTGTGCAGCATTCACCTATTTATAATGGTAGAAATCTTTGCTAAGTCCGCTAGGGAAAGTGCCATTCTTTACCAGTTATTCTACCCTTTGATACATCTTTACAAAGCTCTAATGTACTATTACTGTGCTGCAGTTTGAAGGGCAATGTTTCCAGATAAATTACAGGGCAAAAGATGAATCATTTTATATGTATGACTGACGAGCGCAGAGCAGTGCTAGGAAATAATTAAGTGTTTTGGGCACTTCAACTTCAAATAGTTGCGTGTCACTGCTCTTGTGAGAAGACGTGTTATTTTCCATCAGGTGAATGTGTTGGTCGACCCGTTGCTAAATTGTAAAACAAAATTGTATACAATGGAACAGGGCCGAATCCTGTCAAACATCCCTGCACGATACCCAAATTGGAGAGGTACAATCACAAGTTATACCAACTACGATAAGAAAGAGATATTGTTTTAAAAAATACTCGTATTATTGGATGACTAAACCACTTACCGACGTCAAAGAGGTAATTTACACCCATAACATGATCTTCACTTGTTCAGTTTTTACATTCAATCTACACAATAGTGTACAAAAGTCTACCACAGTGTCCGGTGGCGTCGTCATCGTCACGGACCACTGCGCAGACGATCACAATATGCCAATTGGTCTCAGCTGCTATTATAATTTTATTCATTTTGATAAAAAAGTGCCTCGTTCTGATTCAACATTTTGTCGTAGCGACGCCGCTTACTGGGAAGCTGAAAAAAATACGGAACTTGTAATGAGCAGCATTTATAAAGTTTTTCGTGGCTATTCAATATTTTTACGTATTTGCAAAATATGTAGGTCGTACTTATTGTACCAATTTCTAATTGTATAATCGAATGTATTTCGAAGTATGTTGAACTATAATTGACTGTAACTATAATACAGTAATAAAGCTATACCTACCTACTTGACAGTAGATTATGGCTTTGACTCTTTTATAAGACGATAGTCAAAACCATAATTCACCACGCTGGCCAAGTTCGGTTTCGCGGATGTCAATTTTCCTCGAAAAATGTCCTGTTGGAACACTCCGATTTCCTGACGATTTTTTCCTTCACCGTTTAAGGTAATGACAAACTCGTACGCACTCGGATAAATATTCATAGGTTCAGGGGGGATTCGAAGCGACCACCTCTCGATTGTGAAATAGGATGTTCTTGCCACTAAACCACCGCATCTACGTGATTACTAGGTATTTAATATTTTTTATTTCGTTGCTAACTCACACTGACTACCATCAAACTAAAACTCAACACATTAACCGGATCTAGCACTAATTCACGAACTGTTCAATATTTACACAATTTTGTGGTATGAGTAATAAGGGTTGTTCTATTTACAAACAAACGTTACAGTTACTATTACCTAATCTATACGATTGTATAGAAACTATTGCTTATTCCAGCGGTGAGATGAGCACGCGCCGATTGCCGTATTGACAGCTCTCGGAGCGGGTGGCGCAGGCGCACATGGGCGGCTTCCGTTCTGAACATTAATGGCTCGGTTGACCCAGCTTTGTTTGCGTTATACCAGTCCCCGACCATTCATGCTCTTCTCGTGAACTATTAATTGCTTATCTCAGAATTGCTCCCCACACGAAACAGATCAATCTTTGTTTCCGAGCATCTGTAGGAATTGACTCCGTACGGCTACGGAATCAATAAAGACAACCCCTTTATTGATAAACACAGAGTTCCGTAGGTTATTTGGATCGTTTTTATTTTAAAAACTAGCATACGAGCTAGATGAGTGCCTAATAGTAAGCAACATACATACCCATACAACAAAATGCAATATGAGTAATTTGAATATATAAACTCAAACCACCCGATAAGTCTACTCCTGTATACTCGTAATAGGTTTCTACTCAACCTTTTTAATTTAGTAAATTTCGCTAAAATATTCATTTTCAAACCAGAACCATACGACCAGAACTACTTAGCTTTTTTCTATATTTATTTGATTTGTTTAAATACAATGTAAACTTAATTGGTAGGTATTTATAGATATACCGACACAAAAAGTACTTTTACAGCGAGTTGAAATTATAATCGTCATCTTTGTGATGCCTATTAATCGTTTAAACCGGCGGTATTAGGGTTTTAGTACCCACTACATCGCCAAAACCACTGTTTGTTATAATATTGTTCCATGACTTTGGTGTGTTTAAATTAGTTGTTGATACATAAAGTTTAATAGAGTGTCAAAAACAATTCTAGCCACATCAAAGTGTCTCTCGCGTAAAATATTCAGTATAAAAAATGATGTTAAGAACTTCATCATAGGTGTTCTTCCTTTTCCCCATGGGGGAAGGTAGGGAGCCGGCTCCGAGGCGAACCTCTCTGCCGGGGCAGGGCTCCCAAGTTCAAGGACTTGGGGGGGTGTTGAGGCCCATAATTTGGGCTCGGTTCAGCCCAAACACGGTGGCCGCGTCTTGGCTTGGTGGTACTCTATTCATCTTTGTTGTCTTATGGCCTCATCATCGTCTTCGTCGCTTGCCGGTCCGGCTTGCAGAAGATCTCTCGGGAGAGCACGCCAGTTACGAACGTCGGGGGGACGCGTGTGGAGTGGTGCGATGTTGTTTAGGTGGGGGTGTGGCCCGTTGTCCGCGCGGTCGAACATAGTTCGCGCTAAACGGGTCACGAACTCCCCCACCGTTTCGACTCTCACGTCCCTGGCGATGACGTCGTTCCGTACGTACCGGCCGGCTCCCGTGAGGATTCTCATGGTGGTGTTCTGCACCACCTGGAGGCGTTTCTTCTGCGTAGCCGAACAAAGTGCGTACCACGCTGGTGCTCCATAGGTCAATCGTGTTCTAATATACATCTTGTATATGTTGACCTTTGTTCTTATAGGCAGCCCAGATTGAAAGACCGGCCTTAACAGTGCTCTCGCGGCCTTCGCCTGGTTGACGGCATACGAGACCTGCGGGCACATGCGTAGGCCGCTGTCGATGTGGACGCCGAGGTACTTAACGGTCTTTTCCCATCTGACGTCCTGTCCTCTGAGCTGCAGTGGCTGTGGTCTTTTCCTTTGGCTTCCGGTCAGCAGTGCCATTGTCTTGCCCACGTTGACGGCTGACCTCCATTTGTCGAGCCAAAGTGGAAGGATATCCAGGACCCTCTGGGCTCTTTTGGTTGCCAACTTTTTTGGAGCGCGACGAAGCGATGTATGCGCTGTCATCTGCGAATAGTGCTAGGACTACTCCCCTTTCCCCTGGCAGGAGGTCGCCCTCCTCCAGGCACGGGATGTCGTCCGTGAACAGCGCGTAGAGTGGTGGAGAGATGCAACTTCCTTGCGGAACACCCGCCGTGATGCGCCTGGGCCCGGAGCTGACGTTCTCGACGGACACGAAGAACCGGCGCTCGGCGAGGAAGGACGTAATGACCTTGATCAACGCTGGAGGAGTTGTTGTCTTCACCAACTTGTAGATGAGGCCTTCATGCCTATCGAAGGCCTTCTCAATATCCAGGAATACGGCGACGACCCGTCTACCCCTGTTGACTTCTTCTGTAAGATGATGGATCACCCGCGTCAGTTGGAGCGTGGTGGAGTGGTGCGTGCGGAACCCATACTGCTCGTCCCTGGGTGTGAGGTGGGGACGCAGTCTCCGCAGCAGCAGACGCTCAAACAACTTTGCGAGGTGTGACAGCAGCGTTATGGGGGTTAAGAACTTCAACATCATTTTTAAAGACCTATCCATACATATATATCCATAGATACACGTACGGGTATGATGAACAATTTTTTTTAGTTTTAGTTCTTAATAGGGCACACCCAAAAAAAATGTTTTTTTATAACTTCGTGTAAAAATCTTAATGCGGTTTACAGTATACATCTACTTACCAATATTTAACAGCAGGTATAGTTCTTATAGATTCGGAAAAAAATGGCTGTGACATAGGCACGGACAGACAGACATGACGAATCTATAACGGTTCCGTTTTTACGTTTTACGGAACTCTTAAAAAGACAAATAATTAACAATACACTTTAAAACTAGTGCGACAAGTTGGCGGCCTTATTTGGTTGGTTACTTTTGGCGATCTCTTTCATATAACTTTAGGCTGTGTGGTGGGCAAGCCAAAAAGCGAAAACTGAAAACTGAAAGTTTTTAGACATTTTTCGAAATATATCAATCAGCCCAGTTCACATAGACAAAACATCAGAGAGACGTCAGCTATCAAATTCTTTTTTATTTATACCAATGTTCTAGCTCGGCTAAAACCGTCTCATTAAAGCGTGACTTCACTTAGTGGATATATTAAAAACACGCTTCAACACAAAGGACTTCATTGCTTCAACATTTCCTTAATTAACAGTAAACTTGGGCTTCAAATACTGGGGCGACTTAATCAGAGGATCACATCTCTTAATATACGGCGACGACTGAGATCTGACACGAAATTCCCTAAAAATAATATTTAAAATGGTAATGGGCCCTCGGCTTCATAAATTGCCGCGCCATATGTCCCGACTTGCACCTACTGTGTACATAAATATGTCAAGTATTGAGAGGACAGCCGTGTTGTTTCGCTGACTATGTTTCTTGATCTTTGACAAGATGGATTACGGCGCGTGACGAATTTAAGAAGCTGGATTTTTACCGGGGAATAGATACTTGTCTATCGTAACCGTGAATCGCGCAAAATCTAATATCACCGATAGGAACTAATTGGAAAATTAACTCTCTGTTACTGACAGCGCGATAAAATTATTTGGGAAAATATGATTAGGTTATTTGATTTGGTTTAGGACAAAATCTCTTCCGGCTCTATGTCATCTACATGCAAAACAAAGTTGGTATTTGTTATATAATTAATTTTGCATAATTTAGACTTCACTAACGTCAAGCAATTGTTCCCCTATTCGACTTCACTGCTCGAAAAATTTACAACTTTTGTTCGCTAATAAATTTGATGGGCAAAGATTTGGTTAGATAAACTCGGTGCCAAATTTACTTAATAAATATTTCCTTTCTTATGCTAATATAATGTTGACTATGGAACTTTCTGCTTTTGAACATGTTTCTATACATACGGTATCAACACTATAGGTTCTGTATCCTGAGTATCTTTGAATCTAAATTAAACACGCTTCGAGATTCAACTCAAAATTATCCTATTACCTACATACCTAAATTATCATAACAAAATACCTACCTAGTGTAAAAGGTAAACAATAAAACACTCCTCATATGTATAATACGAATAATTCACGAAAAAATATTAATTAAGTGAGAAAGAAAGCGATAGGTATCTATTTATTTGAAAATATTTATAGGTAAAACAAATTATGTGTGACATTGCCATAATTCAGAGAAAACACCGTTGTTTATTACACCGAACTGCTATAATGATTTGTCTCATAATATAAAATTGATTTCACACTTGCTGAAGATAAAACGTGTTACCTAACATTTAGTAGAGTTCACCGACCCGAAGGTCGGCTGAGATCTATCTGCGCACGCGCACTACACAGATGGCGCTGCCTCATCACGAGTCTGTTAATTGGTTATAAACATTCAATGTTGTTAGGTGATGGTGGATATTTTTTTCGTTTACATCACTTTGTGGTATTATGAAAGCCAGCATACGCAGCCCACTAAATTTTCCCACAGCTGGGACTCGGAACCTTCCCTCGCAAGGGTAGCGTCAAGGTCATAATCCACCACGCTGGCCCAGTGCGGGTTGATGAAATGACACATGACCTCGAAAGAATCTACCAACATGTTGTGAATATGTCGTGAAAACATAGAAAAGCTGATTACAGTAAGATGCAATTTAATTGTTCATATTTGTTAATCTTTCCCATAGGCTTTAAATAATAATCTACGAAATAAATGACTTTGAATTTTCAAAGGAAATAACATTCCTTTCAAAAAACAGAACAAAAAAGGACATTTTGTGGCTATGAATCTGGTTAAAACTTTAAACATTTTGAAATGTTTATACAGCGATGAAATATACTATTGGAAAACAAACCAATGCACAATACATTTTGTGAAAACAGATATTTCATTGGATGGATATTTGGTATTCATTCAATAAAAACCCACAAACAGGATTACTCAAAACAGTATAAAAAAACAAAAGTGTCTTCCATTCATCTCCATCACTTATCATACCAATACTCACACACTCACTCTGGTTCAATATCCTCATTCAGATAGTTCATACTTTTTTCACGGTCTTCCTCTAACCCCAGTCAGTCGCATGTTCCTCGTCTTTTTTCTAAGGTCATTATTATCTCTTGTTATGATGGAAGGTTTGTTTCAAGGTCTACTTTAAAGACAAATATTGACAAAATAAACATGAGCTATTGAAATTTTAACTTTAGTAATTTTCTAATAAGGATAAAGTTACTTTGGCCCATTTTTATAGTTTTATTTTTATGTTAGATTACCTAGAAATTACTGTTGAAAGTGCTGTTTTTTTTTTTAATTTCTCGGATTCATCAAATATAATGTTCTTCACACGTGCTCAACAAAACTACCACTGCCAACATTAAAAGATTAACTAGTTACTTAAATAAATGAGTTATGAGCAAATTCTCACCCTAAGTGGAGATGAAATATTTGATCCCAAGAATAATCTCAAATCTCACAATCGAGGCCACGTGTGCGAACTTTAAAAATAGATAATACCTATTTACACAGCGGCCTTACGAAAATAAACTAAACTCTACGATTTTTTATATTATGGTGTGAATAAAAACAAGAGTAGGTTAGTTCATTTTTCTTTCCATATATTTGTTAGAAATGGTTGGATATTTGGATTTTGATATTGTTTATTATGAATGTTATCTGTGGACACAGGCATCTATGTGCTCTTAAATATAATTCATAGAATAAATTAAATACACATAATATATATGAAATTAAAAAAATAACATGCATAAGCATTAGCAGCCCATTTTGCGATCTCATTGGTAGGACTAGGGGCATTTTGTCACAAGGAGAAAGTGAAAACCATAACCCACCACATCGTTTCAATGCGAGTCAGGGTAAGACTAATGTGCTCGAAAAATGTATTTCTTAGAACATACCGGTTTCCTTTCTATGTTTACATTCACTCTTAATGTCAGTACATTAGTAGTAACGACAAACTTGTACATCTGCAAACAAGAAAAAATCTACAAAGAAATATAAGCGAGATTCGAACCTGCAACCTTACGCTTATAAAATCAGACGTTCAGACGGCAGAATGGTGTTCTACTTCTCTGAATATGGTACAGCTCATCACGTCAAGAAGCAGTACTTATTTACAGGTTTTATATATGCTCCGCTAAGGTCTGTTTTTTTTTTTTAATAAAATTGTGACGAGACGATCCGGACATGTGCCTGATAGTAAGCAACATGCCTGACTCATAACAGCACAGTGACACGCAGCTATTCGAACATAAAGAGTCCAAATTATTACCTAGCACTGCACTGCGCTCGTCACCCAGAGATATAAGATCTTATATCTCTAAGCCCTGTAATTTCTCTGGAAATATTGCCCTTCAATCCGGAACACAGTAATGTTTTCACATTACTGCTTGGCGGTAGAATAACTGGCAAAGGTGTGGTACTTCCCCAGGCGGACTCTGCCAAGAGTCCTACCACTACAATAGGTATCGGATAGAAAATGACGAAACACCACAGGTATCTATGTATCTACCACATGAGAGAACACAAGGGCTTAGAGATAAAGTGTGTTATATCTCTGGGTGGCAGGCATGTTGCTTACCATCAGGCACATGACCTGCTCGTCTCGTCACTCTATACTATAAAAAAATTATATATACTGCTATAAAAACGACCAATATTAAAGCACTCATGGGGAGCGTTAGCTATACCTTGGTCAACGGTGAGTAATCTCGAAATCCGGCTAAGCAGTCGAAGCAGGACCCCAAACTGTAGCCAAAGAAAACAATAAATCGTAATGACGGCGCGCCCCCGAGGCACCCTGCTCGCTATTTTCGACTATAAATAAATGTGTAGATGGATTGATAAATATAAATATTAGGGGCGAAACGAAGAAAACAATGTTTATGAAACTGGTGTCGTTCGCATCATAACTGTGAGTTACAACTTCCGACGTCTGCCCGCATATGGGGTCTATGCTGAATTTTTTTGGTAATGCTTAAAATAAAAATAGATTAATTAATGTCTCAGCAGATCTTTTTACCGATTAAATTAAAGACATTCGACCAAAAAGAGCGTTAACAGATGACGATAGTGAAATGAGCGTCGGCTGTCAAACAGGTACGATCATAAATAAATATCGTCGCCATAATAAGATCAACAGGGCTGCGCGTACGATCGAGAGGCGCGTCGCCGACGGGCGTTAGTCACCTGCACTATACTTAGCCGATTGCATTGTCTTCTGAAATGTCTATTAAAGATTATTGACAAGGAATCGGCATGCGAATTCTGCTTGCAATAGGTGCGACGAACTGCTATTAATATATTGAACGTGCGACGCAGGTATGTGGTCGTGGCTTCGCGACAGACGAAACGTAAAAGAACCCATCTGAACTCGATACGACGACTACAAATTACTCACTAAATTCTTTGAAGAATGGCGGATTTGATGATATCATTTCCGAAAATATGGATTGGTGAATCGATACACATGCCTACCTGTTTGAAATTAAACAAACACGTGCAGAACTACCAGCCGATGTTTATGTATTATTTCAGGTCTATTTATCCATTTAATTAATCATAGACTACCTACAAACATTGAAGCGGAACAAATGCGCAGAATATACAGGGGCACACAGAAATGACGACTTGAGTATGAATGTCCACTTACTAATGTCCATTTGCATCTCTTTCAAGCAAAAACCACTGAATGGATCTGGATAAAATTTGTTTCAAATATAGATTTTAGACTGAAATAACACATTATTTTTTCGCGGGAAAATCACAGGAATGGAGGCGGCGTGGGTAAAGCCGCGAGAGGTAGTAGGGTAGTACTAGTAGGTTCACCATGAAATATGCCAAAATAGACTACCTGCTCGTAAAAAATCTAAAATTTTCTTTAAATGGCACTATTTTCTTATTTGATAGTAATTTGGATTGTTCAAGTACAGCAAGAACAAAGTTAAAAATTTTGATTTCCCTCTGACTACCGCAGATTTGTAATTTGCACAACATTCTAACTAGTCAAGCGCTTTCATTTGATATCCATACTTGTATTGAGGTAGGTTGTGAAGAAATATTCTGTCCGCCATTTTGTGGAGACGGACGGGCCTCTTGAATAGATATGAACCAAAGATATCCACGGAATTAACTTTCAAATAAAAAAAACGCATCGAAATCGGCCCATCCGTTTGAGCTCCACGGTGCCACAGATAGACACACACAAAGACAGACCGACAGACTAGCTACGTCTGTGCTGTGTGCGGGCAGTTGTTACTTACTATTAGGTGGTATTCTTTCTCAACACAAAATATCAGGTTTTTTCCCTTACAGGGGACTAGAAGTCTTTCTTACAAAATTATTATTTTAATTTGTTAAAATGTGTGAATTAGTAGATATTATGCGTCTTAAATTTCCTCACGCAATGCTTATTTGTTTCTCTATCCATTTAGTACAATTACTGTATAACTCTTTAAACGGGCTCACTATTGCCTACGTCAGAACAACCTTCAATTAGTTTCAGGCGACTAATCGCACTCATTAAAATTCATTGAATCATAACAGCCATAATGAAGTGAGCGTCAAAGTTGCAAATAGCAAATTCGGAGCTACAATTCGACAATTGATTACGACATGCACACAGACTCCACAAACACAAGCGAGCAGCCAGTCGGCACACATTCATATCCGACGCGAGTCGCTTTTCATTTTGTATGTTAAATTAAATTTCCATGAAACAAGATTGAATTTTTCGCAATCAACGCGTCCAAAGCTCGCTCGGACCGAGTTTTGAGCAAGCTGTAACATTTTATACTCACGTTACTATAATCTAGATATTATTGTAGTGAAGTTTATTTTTGTAGTACGGTTTATGTATAAATTGAATATTATTCAGATGCTATGTATCAGAGATCTCGATTGGACCAGGACCGCGGAAGATGGCATGCTTATAGAGAGGCCTATGCTCAACAGTTGGCAGATCTATCTGATCGAGATTTTCAAGATGATGACATTACAAAGGCCGTTTCATTGTTCACGTGTCTAAGACTCAAAGGAAGAGGTTTGTTGTCACTTTCGTTATATCGTGTGGAACTGTGGAATGCGTTGCCCTAGCAAATTTTTTGCGATGGATATAATTTTGGCATGTGTTTCTTCTAGGAAAAAGTGCTAGACCACAACATCCTTGAATTTCAGGCAGCCATACTTTTTTAAAGCCTTAAGATATAATTTTAAGACAAACTATTTTTGTCCCCGCTATTAATTTTCTAAGGAAAACTTCTTCTAAGTACCATTATAAGCTCGTTGATTGTGTGAAAACGATTTATTTAGCTTTCTTACAGAATTGTTAAGAAGCATTTTTTTTCTAAAAATTCGATAAACTATCGGTAGAATATATAAAAACTTTATGAAACTCCGTGGTCAACTAAATTAAAACAAATTGTCTAACTGATAAAATTAATTTTAATGTTTTTAATTAATATAAGTATTTGCAATAGTTGTAAAAAATAAAGTTGATAGATGGTAAAGTCGACAATGTTATGAACAGCAGCTACAAACAGCAAGCAGACCACAGCGTGTGGCGCGGCGCGGCGACCGCACCGCGGCGGCGTGGCGTGGCAGCGACCTAGCATCGGCTTAGCTAATTTACAATTTAATTATCAGCCTGGATGATGCATCGTTAGCACGCGCCAAACCGAGTTTATGCGACTAATCAATTGTTTGACGCGGCCGCTGCAATCACGCGCCGCCACCCGCCCAACCCCGCTCCCAACCCGCGCCCGCCCAACTCTACCACATGCGCTAAATATTTCACTTATTTGTATTTTCCTTTACATTGTAACCGTCCGTTTTCTGTTCTCGATATAATGAATCTCAATCACCACCTCATAAAATAAGTTTCGATAGACGTTCGAGCGATCCAATCGCGAGAACAATGCGGCGGCGTGTCGAGCCCGCGTTGATTAAATATAGCTCAGAATCCATCAAGCGAACAGCCGATCGAACCGTTGCTATGGATTTATGCGCTAAATATTCGACAGGTGCCAAGTGTGTCGTTCGCAGAGTTCGATCGCCGATGACTAACTACGTTGCTACACCCCAAATTTTATTGCAAATGTCAAATATATCGAGCACCTTAACGCTTCTCCCCGCAATCATTGCTCCCGTCAAATGTCGCGTATATAACGATAGACGATCAGAAGTTCAATACGCACTTGTGTCATCATATCGTGCTATTTGTATGTCGACGAAGCGTTCGCGAGTCATTTAATATTTTGCACAGGCAAATAGGTAATGTCATTGTAATTGCGTTGGCACAATACCCATTCGATTAGCTTATTTTATTTAATAACGGTATTCGATCGCCTCCACACGTCATTAGAAAGTCACGCGGAGTTTTCATTAATTTATTAAGGACGGTTAAAATTAACCGCTCACGAATGAGAATCGTGCGACACAATAGTAATGTGAATACTCACAATTCGCTAATCCCGCGTCGCTACCGTTACATAAGACGGCTGACTTGAATATAAATGTAAAACACAATAAATTTCATGGCCCGTAGGAAATGAATATTCATCACGAAATCGCCATGCATATTCTCTTTTGTTGGGGAATTTTGCGTTTCTACCGATATTGTCGGTGGGAAACATTGTAGACCTTACTATCTGTGCCCATCAGTTAGATTTTGCACGAACGAGTGTCGTTGATAGAGCCGAAGTTGCCACTTCGTCGAACGAGCTCTCGTAAATTTCAACATATAGTAAAGTGATTTACGAATAATTGTTGTGTTGGTGTATAACTAGAGAAATCTTTCCGCTGTTTGCCGCCGGTTAATTTATATATGAGGGTTAGGTAATTCGCGGTCCGCGAGTAATTGGTGTACAGAACAATAGCTTTTGTCATACCCTTATCTCGCACACCACTCCTCAGAGAGCCCTCACAAGCTCAATAACATTCTCAGCTAAATTATACTAACAATGAGATTATATTTTTCTTTGTAGCTTTTTCATACTGTAACACTGGAATATATTGGTCCAGATTTTTAGGGGTTTTTCAAGTTATTTAAGTTGTACTCCGACATACAAACAAAATAATTGCGCGTTTCTAAATCAATAGAACAAATAATCATGCGTTTATTCAAGTCACGCATAACAGAAACACATTATTGTTCTTAGCACCAAGGTAAGGTATTACAAAAAATCCCATATAACCGTATATTAAATCCGAACATTAGCCTTATTCGGCAGGGTTTGCCCACCGCATTAAGGTCCAATTTCTATTCTCATCGAGCTAATGGCAAGTAGCGACATAACGAAGCCTACCGATTCCGAGTGTGTGCGACGCATGAGGCGAGTGGCCAATAAGCACGGCTCGACATTAGCGTAACACTTAATCGAAACATGTGTTTATCGTAACATGCGAATCGGCCTAAGGCGAATTAGTTCTCGCACAATGCAATTTGAATGCACATTACACAACGGACGAGGTACGAGCGCTTTTTATTGCGGCATCGTGAGATCTTATCTCGGAACTGCCACTTCCAGCGGGCAAATTTCAGATTCAGACGCGCCTTCGTCGGTTTTGCACCGTGTTGCGACCGCCCAGAGACACTATCGCCTTGGCGCAAGAACCGTTCGCCTGGTGTGAGTATGGACACGGACGCCTCGTACTCACGCACCCTACCGTACATTTTTAAAGAATTCAACATAAAATCAGCAATAAAATTGAAAACATTTTGTTACCTTTTAAATAAGTTTCGTCCTCACCGCGACGCGCGACGAGCGACTTTGATCTCTGTTCGTGCACGCAAATGTACAATTTCCTGCGTGGGTCTCGCTCCGAAATCATTTCTCGATCGATAAGAAGCGTTAATTTTACGAGCCAGTGATAATTTGCTAACTTCCGACAGAGCAATTCGCCCTAGTTGAATCGTTCCGAACACTTGCTACATTAAATTACAAGCTCGAAAAGGAAGACTCTAATTATGTATGCGTCTATCTGTTACAGAAATACAGAGAGGATTAAAATAAATACTGAAAACACACATTCTTGTCGTCGAGCAAAATAAAATTCAATAGTTGGGGCTTTTTAATGTTATTATGGGAAATTCACTCGCCACACATGCTTCCTTTGCTTCATTCTGCCTTCTGAGTAATCAATATTTTATCCAAACATAAGAACAAATTCAAGAGCCTCTCACAAGTAATAATTAACATCAGTGTGGCTCGCTTGTTTATATTTAGCCCCTTCGGAGATGTGGCTCGGTTTTGCCGTCAAAAATGGTGTCCATACCAAGTAACTCCGCGGGTATCTGACCAACAATGGGTAATTATTTTCGTGCAACACTTTTTATTAATTACATAAGGCAAAACAAGCCTTTGTATTGTAATGTAGACAAATTCTCAGCTTTCCAAGAAAGATTCGGAAGAAACAGATCTCACCAAGTCGTGTTGATGTAAGCAGATGGCTTTATTACTACGCTTGCTTCTTGCTTTACATTCTTATACATTAACCTTGTTAACAAATGAAGTTTATGTGCACCAGTTAAAAGGTTTACTTGATCTGATTATTGGGATTAAATCTTATCTAGTTATTTATCAGAAATTTGTATGTCTTGCCCAACTTGTCTAGTCTAAACGCACGACATATAAACAAGCTTTGCTTAGTTTGGGGTCAGATGGTGTTTTGTGTGAATTGTCCACCAATATTTATTATTATTATTTATTTTACCAGCCGCTACACAAACAAAGTCGTTATATCCGACTTTGCTTAAAAGAGTTTTTTATAAAAACCTAATTTCGCTGTGTAGCTACGTCATATTAGATCAACAAAAGCGGAGTCATAATACCTAGCGTATTTTCAAAACTACTGCTGTCTATTCCCAAGATGTCTCACGCAAAATAAACTTTAAATATTCATCATTAAGAGTGAGACTTTTGCGAAATTTCGTAAAAATTACACGCTTCACTGATTCACCTGAAAAACGTAAAAAATCAACTGTTGTACTTCCGCCGACAAAGTGGTAAGTCTGATGCCAATACGCGGTCGGCGCTGATCCCAGCTACACAGGTACGGGTCGGCAAGCTTCCAAAAAATTACTAAAGGGAATATTCCTGTTAACCTAGCAAAATTTATTGGATTGGTATTAGATTAGATAGATACTCTTTATTGATACACCAAAAAAATAGATACAAAGCAAAAAAAATTAACAAAAAAAATTGTAAATAAGTGCGACAGTGGGCGGCCTTATCACTAAAAGCTATCTCTTCCAGGCAACCTTAGGATGGAAAACAAAATGTGGACAAGTCAGAAATTGGGGTACGCAAATAAGAAGTAAGAAGAAGATTATTTGCTTGTTAAAACGACTTCAAAAAAAGTTTTAAATTTAGCTGACTATTTTACTAGATATTTTCGTGGTTTAAATTGTAATGCGGAATGGGAGGTGTAAATAATTAGGTAAGTTCTTACTTTTTAGACAACATAGATAAATAAATAATACCTACGTTGTTTCTATCGGACTGCTTGTAACTCGCAAAAGCGACATCATTTCATGGTTGCCGTTCCAAAGACTCGAACGAAGAGGTTTGGCTCTACTTTTGTGATCAGAACGTCTAGGATGTGGAATGCGTTGCCGGAGTGGGTTTTCCCCATGGTTACGATCTTGGTGTCGTCAAATTAAGAGTAAATCGGTTTTTTCTAGGTAAGCACGCTCCATCTTAGTCCGCATCGTCGCTTAACATCAGACGAGATGGCGGTCTAGTGTAAACCTATTAAATGTAAATAAAAAGAAACACGTTGGTGTTAAATATTTAATTAGAAATTTATTTATGTGGGTAGGACTTTTCGCAGAGTCCGCCTGGGGAAGTACCACACCGTTGCCAGTTATTCTACTGCCAAGCAGTAACGCGCAAACATTACTGTGTTCTGGTTTGAAGGGCAATGTATCCAGAAAAGTTACAGGGCTTAGAGATATAACATCTTAGATCTCTGGGTGACGAGCACAGTGCAGTGCTAGGTAATGATTTGGACTCTTCACGTTCCAATAGCTGCGTGTCACTGTACTGTTATGTGGCAGGCATGTTGCTTACCATCACAAAAGTCCTGATCGTCTCGTCACTCTTTATTAAAAAAAATGCCACTTGGCTAGTAGTTTTAATATAATTAAAATAAAATATGACAAAAAAATGTATGCCACAACAATAAGTGTGGCGCCTTATAAATGTAGAGTTTCTACCAACTGATCTTTATTTTTATAAATTTTTGAAATCTCAAAGATCATTAGCATATACTGATTATTAGAACTGTATTTACTGTTAATTTGTACATTTTGCAATTCTGGCTGTAACAATATCCACAAACTTTATTTCCCCACCTACAAATTCACTTATTATTTAATTTTAACCGACTTCCAAAAAAGGAGAATGTTATCAATTATCATAGGGGTCGCCCTATTTTTTTTTTTTTTTTTATGTATGTTACCTGATTTCTCGAAAACCCAAGCACCGATTTTAAAATTTATTTTTATGTTCGGATGGGTATGCTTCCCGAATGATCCCATATAAATCTTATCGAAATCGGTCTGGTGGATTTTGAAATATGAACCATAAACTAAAATTTGCCGAACTATTTTCTGGATGACGTAGTTGTAGATTTCACAAAAATTATGAAACTCGAGCCTGTCAATACGAAATTTTATAAATGGATTAATAAAAACTTGTTTTGCACTAAAAAGGGTAAAATGAACTATTTTCGTACAAAAAATTAAACCGACTTCAAAACCACAAATAGGCACTCAAAAGCGAAAAATAAACTAAAATCATTAAGTATTATAAGCGCTACTCACTCATCTAATTAAAGTCGGTGCCAGTCAGGTAAAAGTTAGTAGATAGATGCCATGTCGGCACATGGTAAGTAGTCACAGGTAAGTAGTATCTATTCACTACCTGTTAGATTTGGCTGGCACCGACTTCAAATAGATGAGTGAGTAGCGCTTATAATAATGATTTTAGTTTATAGTCATATTTGGTTGAAAAGAGATGGCGAGATGGTGGTCAAGTGCGAACCTATTATAGTTAAAAAAAAAAAGAAATGCGTACGGAGAGTTACTTAGAACTTTCAAACAAAAATTAATACTTCCATTTTTACAACGTAGGTTGATGGGCACTTTGACGCTTATCAATCGTCGTACAACATCTAATGAGATGGTGATTATGTGCTAACCTTTCCTTGATAAAAATATATTATAAACTTTACATTTAGTGTAAAACAATACACACAAAAAACAGCATTTTCACTCAAATGTAACTGAATAACTTCGTCCTAAGTAAATATGTCCAAAGTGACAGCAAGAAATTGCACTCAAAATTGATAGGATGTACCTATACGTGACCTTTTTCGTCCAAGATAATAAATAGGTAATGTAGTGTACTACTTAGTCTGTGGGTAATGTGTTCAACATTTTTTATTGTTTTTAGTTTGTGGTCCGCGACGTCTTCGGTGAGTAGTGTGTAAAACTTTTTTTGTTTATGCTTCATTAACGGACTTCCAAAAAAAGGAGGAGGTTATCAATCCGACCCCTATGATTTTTTTTACAATGTAAAAACATGTCTGTTGAGTTAGGTACGAAAATTTGTCTTCAAATTCCTTCAAATTTGCAGGTATCATTATTTTCTGCGTCAGGTAAAGAGTAGTGCATGACTCGTATTAGCGAGTGCGTGGCAGCGCGTGGCATTCACCTTGTTGGCAGGATTCCAACCCGCACCGCTGTCAGCGGGTGATACGCAAAATCGAACTAAATACTACATACGCTTCCTAGATACGTATCCCAAATTTTACTAATACCTTACAAAACTTTAAAATCACCAGGGATCAAACCTGCAACCCATTCATAAAACTAGACCATAACTTGTCCCTAAATCATATTTTTTTCCAAATCCATTGAGCCCATAGAATACAGAGATGTAACATATAGGTACTTAAACAAAACGTTCACGTTTTAAATGTTATAGAGTACACGAAAAATAGTGACGAAAGATTTTCAGAATGTCACTTCTCATTTGCAGTGTCCATATCAATCTAATAAATGGCTTACCTATAAAAATAGTAGAAAATAAACAGCAGGGTAAGTAAATCAATACAGTCATAAGTTTTTTCAACCAGTTGCAGACAGTATCAAGAGATTGCGATGAGAAGATAATATGTACATCAGTTTACTTTTTTTTATAATACTAAGTTAAAGTTCGCATGCCGTAGCTAACTAACAGTTTATACGAAACATCGTCTAGTCAACTGGCAGGACCTTGATTCAAAGTCTAATTAGTTAATGTGATTCTCGTGAGAATCTTTTACGAGACCCGTTAACGTCTTATTAGTAGTCAAGCTAGGCAACAGAAACAGCAAGTAAGGAGAAATTAGTACATTATGTACATAAACAATGATGCAAATGTCATATCTACCCCGGTATTCGACGTGTATGTATCCAGCTGAAATGCAAATTGATATAATGCAGGAAACGTCTGAGTGGGGCTCATAGCAGGGTTCGTACCGCATCAGTAGCATAAGTTCGTTTACATACGACAGTCGCTCGTATTTGCATCCCAAATGTTCGGTTCGGCCGGCATGCGGCAACTCGCCCGACTTATCTCTCTACAGGGCGAAATATTACAGTTTGTGCATCGCCACTCGCAATGTGCATAACTGAATGTCAATAAAGGAATAAAAAAGGCCACCGGAGGCGTTCCCGCTCCACCGAGGCGGATGTGCCTTAAGCCAATGGGCGGCCGGAGCTCGGCATATTCATAACGATATTACCGCCGACGAAGCCGCGGCGGCGTCATAATTCATATATAATAACCCTTCCGACGGCGGCGCGACGCCCTGCCTCTCGTTCTCACACGCGCCTCGCCTCGAGAGTAACAGAGAACGACCAACGCCTCACTCCAAATCATAATTCATAATTTCATTCTTTACGAGCACGTTAAATCTACATGAAAGATTTTCCGTTTCGTTCTCGCTCGCAATGCGGGTTGGTACGCTCGCGCGAAAGATAATTTGTTTACATGGTTTTAATTATAAAATTGTGAAATTGAAAGATATGAACGGCGGGAACTCGAGAAACGGAGCATGTTGGGCATGTAAAGACGATGACAGCTATTTGTAATTGGAATATGACAAGACGCGTGCGAGCGCGCTCGGCGCGTCTCATTCGTCAGTTTATTAATAGAGCTCGGCGTCTGCGCCGTGACGACTCGCGCCATTAATTTATATGAAATAACTGTCGGCAGACGGAAAAATAAGTCCGATCGAGAACGGCCTTCTCCAAGATAATATTTATGTTTTACGAAGTGGCAGACGAGTTCGAATCGTGTTGATGTACGCATGTCAGAAACCTACCAAACCATAAAAAATGTATACGTTACAGTCATACACCTCCCACTTACAGCATCCATTAAATAAACGATCTATCCATTTCCTTTCATTTGTACTAGACAGTGAATAATTTTATTTATATTTCTATATTTATTAATGCCTCAAAGTTACTGAAATGAGTTTCATTTTCTACATTGTTTATACATTTTACCGGTTTTTCGTAAATCGTAATAACTTATGTGTTTTAATTGGGTTTCCACTGATTCCTCACTCTTACAAAATCTAGGTAATGAAACTAGCGAAATCAGTAGGACCGATATCTTTTGACGCCTAGTACTTAGGTAATACTTACGGTAACTAGGTAAGTTACAAATATATACCTATTAATCTGATATGAATATTTATTTATCATATATTTGAACATCTCGCTTTCACTAGGTACCTACTCACTACCTATGTACCTACTAACTGGTTTCTACCAACTTAATTTAACTACATAAACTAAAATCAAAAAAGTGTGTACATAGCGCACACGGGTGTATACCTACTAACACAAGTCTGAACCAACCACAAGTTAACCAGCAGAAGAGCCATGTACCATTTCATTCTTCATTACACTTTATAACCATCGCCAAATCCACTTTCACAGATCTTTTCAAATTCAATAAACATCCTAAAATACTGATTTCAGACGATATAATCTCTGCGAAGTACGCGAAGGCAACTGAGACATAAATTCGTTAGCACGTTTGTAATCGTCAAGAATATTCTGTACAATAATTTACGTCAGTAAATTTTAAAGTTGACATCAGAAAGAACATCTTATAAGCCATAATTCAGGGCGATTTTAATGAGTCATTACGAAGAAGTGCCCGAGAATGAGTCTGAGTTATGGAGGTACTCACGGTCTGACGTTACTTTTTATTTTATGCCTAATTTTATGATACGCCTCATATTTTTGCGACGGAATGCGTGTAGACAAACTATAGCGTTAGATATTTTCACATAAATTTACATAAAACTCTAATTGACCTTTGGATGCTATTAATTCGACTGTTAATCAAACATTATTTTTGTCGAACTTCATGGTTACGTAAACAATTGGAAGATGCTGTCTTTTGCACCACAGCATTTACACCCGTGTTTTACACTAACGGAAAAGATAGCGCCGCACATATAACTGTAGACACTACCTGAGCCTGTGTTTTCCGATAGATACTTACAATGTGGGTATTTTTAAATTTAAACTGAACTCTTAGAGTACTCCATCCATTCATTCATTCATCGTAATCTTCTTTCATCAGACCATTCGTGCACACAGACTATCGTATATTGTATAAAAAACAATTTCTGTTCAATAAAATCAGCTATTATTATTTTCTTCTTATTTCCAAGTAGGTAATTAAAACATTCCAATCAACCTACTCCTACCTACTCTAGAAAAGAAGAATTATAGTTAGCTCTAGGAAGAGTTATAGTATCCTCTAGACGTCTAGACATATGTCCTATACTCCATATTGTTTTAAAAAATTGATTTGTTTTTATTCCATAACATTATTTTCATCTTTGCCTAACAAATATGTTCTTCTTAACACTCATAAATATTTAACAACATTCCAATTAACTTACTAAAAAATAAACTAATAATACCTCTACTCGCACTAAGGAAGTATTCCGACAGATTAATTTCTTTCAAAATAAATTCGAAGACTAATCAACAAAAGATAACCAATATTAACCTAATGGATTCCGGAGTAACTCGAAGTGAACTCTTATTTAAAATCTAAAGATATTTAAACACATCGCCCTCGCCGCGGCCGCCATAAATAAAATAAGTACAAATATTCTCACGTAAACGAAGTACCTCGGAAAGCGTTCATTTACATTTGTGAATGTAATAAATGGAGCATCTCTAAATACAAAGGTAAACTTACCAAAATAATCTATTTCTGTAATAGAACCGGCTCTATGATTAGAAGCAGAGAGGAAGCGCGGTGAATCAACATTCAACGCTGTTTATGTTTCATGTAAAAACATTTCTATTTAGCTATAAACTGAATGTCACGATATGAAATTCCCAATAAGAATCTTATCCCCATACTTCAAACACTTATTTCTTCGTACTGTAGATTATTTCGTACTCCAGACTACTTACGCAATTTTTTTCTCTGAGAGTTTCGGTATCACAAACTTGGGAACAATTTTAGTTGTCTGGAAGAGATTGCTCTTATGGCACTAGTTTATTTATGTTTTACTGTATTAATTTGTGTTTGTGTCACAATAACGAGTTTTCTATCTATCAATCTTTTTGGCAATCTTTTTTCCAATTTCACTTCAAGTCTAGAATGAATCTGTTTTTCGAGGTGGCCGCGATCCGCTGTACTGGATCATCGCTTAATATCAAGCCAATTTATATGTAATAAACTATCTTTTTAGTATATACTATACATTTTTTTTTTTTACATAATAAACTAGCTATTTTTTAGATAAAGTATCTAAAAAATCAGTTTTAGCTGGTAGCCGTGAGTGAATGTTAATTAATAACGGCAAAATATTCATAATGCAAAATATGTTACAAATGCCAATTAAAAATCTGACGATGGCAACAAGTTTTGAAATCGTAGTACAAAGTTATAACGTTATTTCTGTAACAAGTTTGTATCTTTTCTATTAATTTACAATATTTTTTTAGATTTGATTTAAGATATATAAATACTTATCTCACAAAAGTGTAATATTTAAGTTAAAAATTTAGATGCTAAGTTCCAAACGGTAATAATATGAGTATCTCCATATATATATAAATATATATATTTGGAGTTTCACTAAATAATCATTTTCCTTAACAAAACAAAATTTTATCAAATAAAATTATTATAAATTCAATCCAAGAAATAAATCCCATAATCTAATAGTGTACCTGTGTGGTTAGAGTTTATATATAATTGAGAATCAGATAGTTGCTGATATAAGGAGTAACGTAGGCTACATTTATTTTAATACAATAAAATAAATTATATAGTTTGGGTAAGCTTCTAGCTAGCTAGAGTTACACCGGGGAGGGGGGCAGCTAGTCTTAGATACATTTAAGTAGTATTTTACTACTATAACATCCAAAAAACTACTTATAATTTAAAAGAATTTGAGACAGTAAAGAAAGAGTGAAAAAACAAATTTTGACGTGACAACGTCTAATGAATCTATGAACAATTTTGCATGCAAGAAAAAGTGTCCCGTTATGTCCCGTTACGCTCATTGTCCCGTTACGCTCATTATACACTTGCGTCGCCTCTATTAACGTTTTGTAATGACGTTGTCATTTTAAACTATCGTCCGTAAACCAACCGAATTTACAGACAACATATTTTTTATGTTATACTCAAATTTTGAGCAATCGTGTAATGATACACATAAAAAGCATTAGGTACGGTAAAAGGGTTGCACCTGCTTTATTATATTCATTCTCATACCCGGCCACAGATTTACGACCAGGTATGAATCAACAAATAAGAACTTCCAAAAAATGCAACCAAAAAATATAATAAGATCACAAAAAATCTCAGCAAGAGATGTCAACGAGAACCGCGCACCAATGGTTGCTTTAACAAAGAAATATTACCGCGCGTTTATTTGCGCTTTTTTCTCTGACTGTACAAATGTACAGGGTTACGCAAATAGAGTGACGATAAGTGAAATAACATGCCTACTATTTTGACCATTACGTAGTGTTTCGTTAGATCTTAGCCTGCATTACAAACAGATACTGAAGCTTCTCATTGAATTGTACTTCGTGGTTTCGGTGCCTAGGTACTATGGACAAACATTTGTATGATGTTTATTCTGTGCCTGTATGTTACTACTGTATACTATCATAAATATGTATTTAAAATGAAACATACTAATAGCTGACCCTTACTTCGTTCGCGTAAAATATGGGAAATTTCTACTCACTAACAAAAGCTACATTTACATTTATTTTACATTTATTCGAGATGAGATTTTGTCTATATTATTGTAAGTTCCAAATTTCAGCTTGATCCTTTAAGTTTTTACGACGTGGCTAAGCCACAAAACATCAAAATATCCAAACTTTCGCATTTATAATATTAGCTAATATTGCCTTCCATAGTTCAAGTTTTGATTGTTAGGCAAAAAAATGTAAATCTATATTTATAAATTAAAACAACTCTAATCGTTCGTCAATAACTTTATGTACATAGGTTTGTCATACCTCACTTTCTACTTTTTCAGGAGTTTATTGTGGATCTTATTGTAAACTTTGTTTTAATTGATGAGGACCAAGAATTTATTCTAACCAAAAGGTACACTTATTCCTAATTAAAGCTATACACTTTAAATTAAAAACGCTTTATGAGAAAATGGGAGTTAACGCTTCGAGAGACATCATAAAATTGTGTCAATAAAGAACCATCGAATGCATCTCGAGAGAACTTAATACAAATATCATGATACTAATTATAGGTCAGTTTATTTAGATTATACTTATCTAGTTTATAACATATTTTAGTGCACCATAAACAAACATAGCAAGATTTTACAGCGCTGCCAGTCCCGGGGCACATTTGAGCATTGTGCCTGTTATAATTTTTATTAGGGGCAATCCGTCCGTCTTGATTTACTCCTTCCCGAACTGACGGATCTCTCTTTTAATTTACGATACTACCCCAGTGTTCGTCGTGTAATAAAACGTCACAAAAACAAGCAAAAATTACATCGACACGTCCCACTTTTATTGTTCTGTTTCATAGATAGATAAATTTTATTTTATCCTCATCTGATAACACAAGTAGCAGATCTAAAGTCCATTTAACCTGACTTCAAACTAGAGTTATTTATTAAATACATATATATATATATGTAACTATTACAATAACCTAGCTTAATTTATGTAAGTAATTTAATACGATGGATATATTTTTAAAACAGATAAGTTCCATGTAAAAAATGTTAATACAGGAATAGCTTAGTATTTATATTAAATTAGGTATGCAAATTAGTTTCTTTGTGGCTTACATTTTTAATAATAAAGACTTTGTTTATTTCACATATTACTCAAATTAATTACTCAAAAAGTTACACAACCTGATATTTCTTCTTTTCGGCCTGTGGTGCACCATTACATGGCAAATGTCTCCCTTCCCTCCTCCAGTGGTCTTTGTGGATGGCTTTTGCATGTCAATCGTTTTTCCAGACGTATTTTTTATGGAAAGTGAACTAATCTCATTTCAATTTAGAAATTTCGGTCTTTGGTTACGTCAAACGAACTCAAACAGATAAAATTGAGCTTAAGTCAGTTTTTGTAATACGGCAGATAGACACATTTAAATTCTATTGTACCTCAAATAAAATGTATTTTCCAATAAATTTACGTGATGTGTTTAATAAACCGGCACTTCTCTGTAAATAATTAGAATAAGAGCGTGGGGTCGACGGACTTAAAATATTTAGGCAGGTATTTTATTTTAGGAACATATCTGCGACTGCGGAAGCGGCCCACGATATACATTGTATGATTTACTCCAAACACAATCGTTTAAATAATTTACTGTTTATATTTTGAGTGCAAATATTCATGCGATCTTCCCACACCCGATTCTGTCGGATGGGACAAGCATTTGGCATCGGTTCAGAGATTGTTATTATCATAATGACTATTCTACTCATAACGCTATTGCCTGGGCAAATGTCTTCATAAACACATAAGCTATAACTCTCTCGTACATTACCGTCTGTAACATCCAATGAATTCTTTGATTTACATTGTGGAATAAAGATAAAAGATTTTAAATTAATGCAAATGCTAAGATTACTCGAGCTGAATAAGGATCTGCAAAAAAAAGACGACAATGGCTTCTCATGGGCTTCTTTTGAAATTAAATAAAAATAACGCAATAAGAAGTTTTAATTATTCGTACGTAGTAACATCATGAGCGAGCTAACACCAGCGTGTTCGGTTTGTCTCATTTGCAAGCAACAGGACGCATATTATAGACCCACGAAGGCAACAAGATAAAAAAAAACACTCAATAAGGCGCGATCAGACGCAAAAATGAAATAAATTGCCAGTGAATAAGAATACTGTGTGCAATTGAGGCGAACACGCTGGCTCATTAGACGGGAGCACTACCGTACCGCCTCGGTCGACGCAAATGAATTAAAAAATACCAATAAATTAAATACCGATTCTAAATGTCCCTAAATGCCGATTGTTACCCTTTTGAACAAAAATAAAAGTAAACAAAATTCCCGGAAAGTTTCAGATGTCTCGGGTAACGATGGCTACAATGAGGCGCATATCGAAGCGTCTTTGCCGAAGAGTTGTAAAATAGATTGCGATTAGCATAACAATGATAGTGATTTAGAATGACAGAGCGGCCGGTCCGCACACGACGTCACTTTCACTTATTTTCGGCAAAAAATGTGGCGGGTATTATTATAAAGTATTTAACTCGTGTTTATGACGATATGGAAATTGTTTGAAACCACAGGCGACGGGAACAATGAGACAACGGCGGGAGCCACGAGAGCGTTTCGTGGCAACATAAAAACTTAGTCCTCTCGGATATGGAAACGACCGAGGAATAATGAAAGACATACTCTGGTTGCCATAATGCGGTAAATTAAACAAATTTTTCGTCCAGCTAAATGGTTAAAACAAAAAAAATATGGAGACGCTTTGAAGAATTGTTGATGACATAAATTATAAGAACGTGTGTATTCTTAAATGTTCGTTTTCATTTTTTGTCTTATAAAACACGCAACAGAAATAATTCTTATGTCTAGTGGGTCGATTTTCAGTTGCTTGACCCAAATTCGTCACATAATTAATTTCACTTTTGAAATTTTGAATAGTACAATCAGCTTCTGCAAAATTTCACATGATGCGACTAAGCGCAGTAATAATCCTTAATTGAGATATTAACGAACCTACCTAAATAAAAATAATAAAATACTTAACAAGTTATCGCATTAAAATGAGCGGTAATAGATATTGCAACTCTTCGTATTTCTTGTTCGCAGCCGTCGTAGAAGCAACGAGGGAGTACGCTGACTACGTCACACATCTCCACGCACCATTTGCATGCGTCTGCGCGTATCCCGGCGCATAGCTGCGTAGGTACTACAGAAATAGTATAATGTCATGGTAAATTGCATGTGACAGTACCCGAATTAAAGAAACAAACGTAGACGATGACGCCTGTCAGTCAGTTGAAATACTACTGCGATAAGTACGTAGTTGTAATATGTATAATAAATTTGAAGTACTTACTTACATACTCGTACTTCCCAAAAAAAAAGTTTTTTTAAAACTTTTATTTCTTTGACTTCGACAGGTTATGCATTCAAAATTCAAAATGCTTATTAGGTAGGTTCAATGCTAATCTGTCACGCTGAATTAGCAGATTAAAGTTTGAATGGTACGTAAAGGCTTTCAAGAAAACCAAGTTATTTAAAAAAGATAAAGTACCACAAGCTAACTAATAAATAAACGCAATTGTATTCAATGTCTCAAAAGATATCAGTCTCTTATTTTCCATTTTGTTGTGTACATATATTAATTACATTTTGCATTTTCTTATAACTACTTAATTCACACTAATATTACAAAGCCATAAATAAGGTTGTGTGTGTGTGTGTTCCATTTCTATTGTAGTACAATGGATGTGAATATAATAATATGGAAATAAGTATAATACGTAGTACCTAACTTCATTTATTGGATTAACACATAAGTAAAGCAACGTAGGTACGTTGCTTTTTATCACGTTAAAAAGTAGTTGTTAAGCTGCGGGTAAGACAGCAGGGTGAAACAAGTAAATAAATACTTTATTCTAAATATTCTTAACACAACTTATATTATGGCTACCAGGCTTCTGATATAATATATTTCTACAGTCAATCAAATAGACTCGCATAAGATTGTTAGATGAGTGTCCATTTTAAGTAATCCCTTATCCTATGTTTATCCTAATATTAGTATTATAAATGTAAATTTTTGGATATTTGTATGTTTTTTGCTCAATCACGTTGCAACTTCCATGCTGATCGGACTGAAATTTGGAACATATGTATATACCTATATAATAGTCTGGACGGACACTTAGACTAATTTTATCCCGAAAAATAATAAAGGGAACAACGGGAACGAGAACTACGCGGGTAAAACCGCAGAGCGTTGCTAGTATGTCTTACCCACGTTTTTACTTAAATTTTTAGGTGTGACTAGTATTTTCCGAGTCTTACTTTGCCATTTTCTTTAGTCATATTTTTTTACTTTCCTGAAACTAAAAATAAAGGTCTCAATACGATAAAATAATCTCCTTTTTGAAACTTGCAGTAAGAACAATTATTACCTGCAAACATAAATACATTAAATACGGGACCACTCATCCCGCCCGCGCGCGTTTACGCTGCGTTATTTAATCTTCATTACCCATCTCACCTATGTTTTGACCATTGTGTATGTCCACGAAGTGTACCGGCAACTCTACATACATATAGCTAAAGGTTCTAAGTAGATCCATATCAACTTAGAACCTTTAGCTCCATATATTAACAATACCTCCACGGGTATTGTAAGAATCACTTGATCGCTCCTGAGACAAGAGTTTGCGTGATATCTCGCTGTTAAGAGCTTCATTACTGTCCTACACGACGTTAATGTCATATCGCGTGCTGTATTCACTAGTACTCGTAGATAGTCAGTTTCAGAGCTGTTCGCTGTAATTTTGCATGTGAAATATTATGTACTTACTTACCTTAATTTTTTCTATAAGTATCATATTTTTCTTCGTAGAGACAAATGGTATAGATTTTCTAGATCCAAAACACTGTATTCACAGGCTTACATATGCAGATATAGACATCACGAGCTAAATGATTTGTGTGGTCACCATTATTACGATAGGACCTCTTTATATTTCTGTACAAAATTCAATTAACTGCGCTGGTTTCAATATAAATATAACTTCTTTGGTTACATTGTCAGCTGTTTGTCGAAAGGTAATGAACTATGTTCTATGTTGTAATTATATGTGGCAACTGTTTACTATTCTGTTACTTAAGTATGTATAATTAGCAAATGGATGGAACCAGGTATGTATCTCATCAATTATACGTATCATTCCTGACCCTTTAATCTCGTATAAAAGACCTAGAAGTATTAGGTCTAAAATAATAGGTTGGAGAGAATTAAATTAAAATATACTACATTCCTGTTATCGTGCCCTGATATCATGTTTAGTTCTATATTATGCTGTAGATTTACAATTCCCTTTGCGAGAAATGTAAATTATTCTTTCACGATTCAATTTTTCGATAAAATCAGGACCCATCTGATCATCACCTACACCCACTTACTTTTTTATGAGTGACTCAGTCCATTAAAAGTTCTGGTGTCCGCCAATAAATAACTGCTACAATAGATAAACCTATTTATACGCCTTTTGTTTTCTCTTGTTCATAATCTTCCGAGTAATAAATTACACAGGAATTCAAATTTGCGCAATAGCAAGTTATTTGGCTACCTGCTTCATAAACAACACCAACACAGAAACGTATAAGAACAGCTGATAATAAAATAGGTGTATTTTCCACAGAATAGTAATAAAGACCTTTAAAGTGTTAAAATTTTATTAACATTTAGACAATAGAACAGAAATGCTTATGACCACGGGGCTAGTCGTAAATTTCTTAGACTTGTCATTTTTTTCCATTCCGAATAAGTTTTTTTCGTAGTCATGACTAATTGGCGTTGCTCGGCGTAGAGCGACGGGGTGCAACAAATTTTTGTTTTCAGGGTTTTGCAAATATAATAATAAAAGTTTATTACCCCGTTTAAAAGGGTTTGTCACTAACTGCCCTGAAAGGGTAGCAGTAAAACCTTGCCCATCGTGAGTCAAAACGGATCGATTGTTCGGTTGCATATCGTCATAAATCAGTTTTTAGAAAATATACAATGAATGGTGGTCGTTACTCAATACGGGGTCATTATACAAATATAGATTTTTGGCGTTTGTGCACGTACCACTGTGGGAGGTTTGACAAATTTCTTTGCAAAATTCCTTTATTAAAAATGTTCTAAGAAAAGAAAGTTTAAAATAAATATATTAGTGAAGCCATCTGTTCGTTATTGCTGTCACCTGCTCCTTTGTAATTTATTTTTATCTAGAGAATTACAATTATTTACAGAACTAGTATAAGTTATATGTGCCTATGATTTATATTTTTTTTTAAATAAAGAGTGACGAGACGAGCAGTACATTTGCCTGATGGTAAGCAACATGCCTGCCACACAGCACAGTGACATTCAGCTATTGAAGAGTGAAGAAGATGAAGAGTAAAATCATTACTTAGCACTGCACTGTGCTCGTCACCCAGAGATCTAAGATGTTATATCTCTAAGCCTTGTAATTTATTTTTGTAATAACTGGAAACATTGCCCTTCAAACCGGAACACAGTAATGTGTTCCCCCCCTCATGCAACCCCCTTCTTTAACTGCGCTCAGTTGGACAGCTTACAAGTGACGGGCATAGTGCTAAATCTTATTACTTTATAGCCTTCTATCATCCTACATTGGTCTCCTGGTGGTTCATTTGACCCAGAAATTTTTAGTCACGGGCCTGTAGTCTCAATTTTGTCTGTCCGATTTCGATTTGAAATGTCGACTATTCCACGATTTCATTTTATTCAATAATTTATTCACTAAGTTTTTCATTTTATTCAATAAGTTTTTGGGTTACGTAATCCTTGAACAAATGTTTGGAGTAGAGTATTAAGAATTTAAAATCCCCTAGAAGATGACATAACTGTAGTAAGATGTACTGCTAGTGATGGGAGAGTGATGGTGTAGGTCGGAGAAAAGGTCAGCGGCGCCATGCGTCATCGCTAACGACGACAAATGACATGACGTTACGTCACGAGACGACCCGCTACGTGGAACCTGTCACTTTGTATGACATTCTACTGTTATTTGTTTGTAGGTTTATTAGTGTGAAAATAATGATGCCGTAATGACAAATTGATATAAACTGAGTCTAAAACATAAGCAGTAAAGAACTCGTACTCTGAATTGTAATAGAGAGGCTATCTATCCCTATTATTATTTTTTATAGTGTTTTATTTAAACTTCTGTTACAAAACAACTCAAACATCACGAAAATAAATAAAAATGAAATGAAAAAGGAGTTTTCAAACTCGAAAACTTTTTTTTTAGGAAAACGTCATTTTTTTAGGGCTGAAGGGGTTGTTTTCACTTGTCACAGCGAGTGTTTGCGAGAGAGTAATATCATGTTTATTCATTTTTCACAACAAATATAAAAAATAACAATGTAATTATATTTTTGTATCCTTATTATAATGTTATTGTTTTAGTTTTATCTTCAGCGTCGTCTAAATTATGTTTTTATTTAGATGATAGGTAACTACAAATTTAACGTTAAGCTCGACTGTAGGTGCAACATGTTTTTTTTAGAAAAATAAAAATGTGTTTATACTAAAAAATAATTTGTTTTCATTTTTACCGCATTCTAAATCATCATTCTCTACCAATTTATCGATGACAGAGTAGACTGTATTTTTTACTAGAAAAGGACTTGTTTTTGACAGCACAGGAGGAAGGTATCATTCGTCGCCGGCGCACGTCACGTGACACGTTTCCTGTTCTGCCCCAAATAAATTAACTTTACATAGTGACAACTTCACTTTGTCAAAAACAATGTTTTTAAGCTATCACATTTTTTTCATTGCACAATTAGTTTTAGTTTCGAGGTAAGTATTTGCCGTGGTTTTGTGATCCGGAGTTTTTTGATACAGTTTCACGAATCATTTTCACAATATGATCAAGTTACATATTCCGTTATTAAAAATACTAGTTAGCAGTGGTGAATTTTCAATATTCAGGTATATTAACAAAGAAAAATTAAACCAAGTCGTCTTTGCAATTATACGTTTCAATAAGTAGTTTGTTGTCATTGCAAAATTTAAACATTTCCAAGCACCATCAGTTAAAACAAAAAAAAAATACAGTCGGCACTCTTAAGACGCCAACCAGGAATTAAATTATTAGAGAAATCATAATAATTGATTTAAATCTGGCTTAAGTTTATAAAATAGCCAAAATAGATCCATTGTTATATTTTTATAATGAAGAGGTCCGGTCTTCCCCGAACTGACCTTACATTACTTTTGTACACTGAAATGTAATTAATGTATGAGGTAAGTCAACATTTTTGTTTAAAAACGTCAAATAATTTATACATACATACATACATAGTAGGTACACATTTAAAAAAAATTAAAACACTTCAAATATTGCAATCATTAGTACTAAATTTGTTCCGGCCTAAACAAAAATGTTACCACGCACATTATGTAAATTAAAGAATTCGTTTGAAATTTGTTCGTTACAAATACTGAATCGATAACAATCGTATCGTCAATAAACCAATGGTAAAACGTAAAAGCTAGATAGCTTTGAGACGCGATTCCCACAGAGATTTAGCTGTGAGACCGCGCGCCGGCTGCACGCGACTCAAAAATAGCACACACTGGTCGAAAAATAAAAATTTCCCCAAATAGACGGAAATATACAAAAATGTGAGGCAAAGAGCGAGGGGCGAACGTGATGGCGTGCCGTAATGTGCGCCCCTAATTAAAACGTTAAAAACCGACCGCTTCTGAAAAACGTCAATTTTGAAGAGAAATGTGCCGTCCAAAGGATCCCCTTTCATACCTTTGTTTCGTTTATTTTTATCATTTAAACGCTCTTTGGTTACAATTCGCCGGAGAGTTGCGTACGTCATTGCTTATTTTCGTATTTCCAGAACGTACAAATTTTTGTGATTACTTTTTAAAAGACGTTTGATATGATGATTTGTAAAACGTAACAGCAGAGAAATGAAAATAAACTATTTTCTACAAAAAAATAAACCTACTTCAAAACCTCAAGTCCGCACTCAAAAGCGAAAAATAAATTAATATCATTATTATAAACGCTACTCACTCATCTATTTGAAGTCGGTGCCAGTCAGGTCAAAAAGCTAGTAGATTGATACTATGTAGGCACGTGGTAAGTAGGCACAGGTAAATAGTATCTATCCACTACTCGGTTTTTTTTGTAGAAAATAGTTTATTTTTATTTATTTCCCTTTTCAGTGTAAAACAAGTTTTTAACCCCCGACCAAAAAAAGGGTGTTATAAGTTTGACGTCGATGTCTGTCTGTCTGTGTGAGTGTCTGTCTGTGGCACCGTAGAGCTCAAACGGATGAGCCGATTTCAATGCGATTTTTTTTTTTAACATTTAATATCCGTGCGGATGTTCTTAGCTATGTTTGGTTAATATCGATTTAAGATGGCCGCCTCCACAAAATGGCGGACAAAATATTTCTTTACAACCTACCTCAATATGGATATCAAATAAAAGGGCTTGACTAGTAGAATACTATACACTATAAAAAAAATATAATCCAAGATGGCCGCCACCACAAAATGGCGAATTATATTTTTTTTTCACTACTACCTCAATATGGGTATCATACGAAAGGGCTTGACTAGTAGAATACATTGCTCTATAACAAATTTCAAATCCAAGATGGCCGCTTCCACAAAATGGCGAAATACATTTCTTTTTTCACAACTCCCTTAATATGGATATCAAATGAAAGGGCTTGACTAGTAAGTAGAATGTTGTACAGATAACACTAATACTAAGGTAGTCGGGGGTTAGTCAAAAATTTTAATTTTGTTCTTGTTATTAATGCATTTACACGATTTCGTATTGACAGGATCGAGTTTCATAACTTTTGTGAAATCTACAACTAAGTCATCCAGAAAATTGTACGCTAATTTTAGTTTATGGTTCATACTTCAAAAACTACCAAACCGATTTCAATAAGATTTATATGGGACCATTCGGAAAGTATACCCATCCGAACACAAAAATATTTTTTAAAGTCGGTGCGGGGGTTCTCGAGAAATGAGGTAACATACATAAAAAAAATTAAAAACATTGTAGTCGAATTGATAACCTCCTCCTTTTTGGAAGTTGGTTAAAAAGAAGAGTTTAAGAAATTCCAGTGATATTGAAAATTAGATACATTATAAAACGCACAAATAGCTTTCGTATCTCAATCTAGCCAGATCGATAAACAATTTCTGAATAGAACGTCGAACTACGAGAATCATCTATTTGCCAATCTGTGCTTTGACACAACCGTAAATTGGGAATTTAGTCAGAGCGTTTGAAACGCGGACAGGCAGCGAATGGATAAATCTAGCCGTTAAAGCGATATGCAGATCTGCATCGACATTCATTACCTAATTAAAATCGCAAGCCCCTTCCGCTCGCTACATTTCTCCAACGCGCTGCCAATAAATTTCATCCGCCAGTCGCCCCATAACGATAACCAGTTCCTCGGGAACTATCGTTCAATCTGCCGTCGATGCCGTATGTTGATCCGGTCGTGTACCCGAAGCTCTTCACAGACAGCGATGTCGATACCTATGTATTATTTAGTGACACAGCTAGTAGAGCGAGTGCAACGCTGAGGTCGCGGTGTCGCGTCGCTCGAACCCGCGTCACGCGAAACATCTCATCAGAATCAACCCACAGATATCTCACATATTCATAAAGAATAAAGAATTATACTTCGCCTCCTCGCCCCTCTCACATCTCCCCTCAATCGTAATGCTCTCATTCACACTCTCCATCCGATCGCGATCTATCCGTTCCCCTCTAAGGACTCAATAAGAAGGATGTTACGACGACCGGTTCAGAAATTGGATTATCGACTTTAATTTATTCCGAAGAAGAAATATTTCATTAAACGTGAGCTCGCGTTCATGAAACCCTTTCGTCTTAGAGTCTTTCTGAGCGGTTTCAAAACGATCATTCTAGTCTGAGATGTAACGACCGGTTTTAATTCTTACATCCATGATATGAGGGCCCATTTCATCTACAGGTCGGGTTGAAGCAAACGTTCGTTATAGAACTAACTGGTTCTGGGTCCAACCCTCGAACGCAGCATCTTTATGGGCGACATATTTGATTCGAAAACTTGTTATGCTTCGGCCTAAATAAATTATAACGAGAAATTGTAATCATTAAATGAATATATTTAATGTGTGTACATGGATGGGCCGGCTTGAAGCATGGCGGTCTTGGAGCCCTATCTGGCTACACGAATGCGCGCTCTCTCCGATAGCTCGCACAAATCTTCGCGACCTTCGTTGCTTCATTTTATATGTCATTCTCACTCTTTGTCAGTTGGACGTGGTGAGATTTATGTTTTTCAATTATGTTTGTTATTTCACTTTTTTATTTGTGCTTTTGACTGTCCGAGAAAATAGTTTGAGAAAATATTCACTTTCGGGATTTGAACTCGGGAATTCAACTCTCATAGTAGGTAAGTGATCCAAAGGTCTTGATAAGAAGAAATATAATAATTTTAGTAAAGATCGTCTCGTGGTTTTAGTCCAATAGTTGTTACATTTGCTGAAACTGTGTTACCAGACATATTGCATGCCTCTCGAAGAAGAGGCCAGTTTGTATGGGTCAACTATTAAAATGTTTTGTATCACCTTATCTTACCTGCAAACAGCAATAAAGATTTTTGTGTTTGTATTTGTATTTGCGTTATTTTTTCGCGATTAAAAGTGCCCTATGTGCTTTTCCAGGCAATAATCTGTGTTGCAAATCTCAACCCGATCAAACATTATGTTACATTTGTTCCATAACTAAGTACAAGACTATTATTTCGGAGCTTGAGTGCGAAATTACAAAATTGTATGCCATTTGAATTATGCCACGAAAATCTTTCTCAAAAAATAACTATTCCAAACAAGTCAATTTATAATTCAAATGATCAGCGACCAGCGTCTAAAAGATTTAATAAAACCTAACTTGAAATATAAAATCAACGCGTAGGTGTAGAATAGGTATAATAAGTCATTAAAATATCTATGCACCCACTAAATTAAATATCTACATCTACATGGAACTATTTCATTAATTAAGATGGAAATTGTTTATTGCGTAGGCGGTAATCCAGTTCCGAACACTGCATTAACTACGAGCGATTTTAAAATATTTCTCTACCTGATCGAGATTTATCGGAGTAGTATTTAATAGTCTATTAGTTTTATGTACGTGTGCTAATTTGGTGCTAGACTAAATCTATGAGCAGTATAGTTCAACAGAAGAAAGCTTCCGATCGGAAATAAATGGGTTCGACGAATGCGATGTTCCAAACCAGAACATACAAGATTTAGAACACCATCGCCAAACAAAATTGCATTCTCTATAATTATGAATTCAACCTGTCTCAAACGCATAACCTAGGAAATTGATGCGTTACCTTATCTACTGTATTTATTTAAAAAACTAACACAGCCGCTTACTTGCCAACTAAGCTACGGGGCAACATTAAAAAACCGCGAAATCATTTTCTTAAAAAAAAACAATATTCTCCAACAGTCCAACCCGTAACATAATCAAGTTATTATATTTACTAAGTAACCAGCCGTGATTAATAAAATGTAAGTCCCAACGACGTGTTGAGCGTACAAAAAAGAATACAAGTCTTGTACAAATAAAATTTTATATAACGGCCGTTAACATGGTCCAGGGTTCAATATTAAATGGACATCGGCGGGGGAGTAAAAATTAAAGACAAACATAAATATCGGAGGAAAAAAGTTTGATTCAAGAAAAGAGCTTCGGCTGTAACTCGATATTTTCGACAGGTCCCTTTGTTGCCTGCGTTAATAGAGGAACATGTTATTTTGTAACTTTTATTAGCTATTTTATGATGGATAGAAGTATACGTTACAAGGCTGTCAGGTGCATCGGAAAATCTACGGTACTTGGAAATTTTCATGTATTTATTTATCTTACCAATGGTATAAATGTGAAAGTTTGGTTATTTGTTTGTTGTTCAACCAGGTTACAAGAACTGAACGGATCTAAACATAGATTATTATAGTCAAAATATCACATACCTACTAGCGGTCCACACCGGCTTCACCTGCTGTACATACTATACAGCCTAGCGCATTTAAGAATCACGTACATAACCAACGGTGGAATAATTTTTGAAACCGGTGCAGTAGTTACTGAGATTAACGCGTTAAAACAAATAACTTTTTAGTTTCATAATATTAGTATACATAGATTATATTGTGAAAATAGCACATAGGTTTTATCCTAAAAATTAAGTTCTTCAGCATTAGCAAATTTTTCAGCCATTTTACAAATTCTACGAAGGGAAAGTCACATGACTTTATGGCTACAGATGCTAGTAGATAATATTAATCATGACGAATGTTTAGCTGATTGATTGTTGTCTGGGATATCACACACCTGTCATAAAACTAGTTCTATACCGTAAAAAGTTTTAGATGTGTGATACTTTACGTTTAAATTATTTTAAAATATAAATAAAGTATTCTGTAAAATTCAATTGAATGTTACCATATTGATAAAACCTAGCTTAGCCTAGGCCTAGGCCATGGTATAATACAGTACGGATCATTCGGTACACCAGTTTAATTAATGAAAAATGTTACCTGTTTCATTAGTAAAAGTAGAAAAATTGAGAATTAATTTTAATTTGAAATTATTTTGTGTAACGACAGATTTGTGCGATACCGCCAAAATTAAGTACAAGTGAATGCCTTCAAACGGGAAACTAGAACTCCGAAAATAAAACTAGTTGTGCCGACTAACTTACTTTACTAACTTTAGTGTTAAGGCTCTTTTAGAGTCCGCCTGGGAAGTACCAGTAATGTGCAAACATTACTGGTACTTCTATAAATAGGTAATGAATGTTAAAAATGTAGAAGTACTAGCAACGACCAGCGGTTTTACCTGAGTAGTACAGGTTCCCGTTATTTTGCCGGGATAAAAAGTAGTATTTCATACTATAATCTAACTGTGTTCAAAATTTCAGCCCAATTCGTTTATACTTGAGCAACAAACATCCACACATTGACATTTATAATATTAGTAGGATTATAATATCAGCTCCCATATCACAAGCTTTGATAAGTTTGGGGCTAGACGGTGCTGTTTGTGAAATGTCTACCAATATCTATTATTACTGAGTTCTGGTTTGAAGGACAATGTTTCCAAACAAATTACAAAATAAGTATTCTTGTATCTTGGCTAGTATATCTTAATCAATTATATCTTATGTGACGAGCGCAGTGCAGTGTAAGGCAATGATTCGGAATCTTCATATTCAAATAACTGTGTAGCACTGCACTATTAAGGGTACCACCAGGTACATGTTTTGTTGGTCCCGTCACTGTATTATAAAACAAATAATTGAATACTCCATTCATGCCTCCATTATTCGACATAATCAGCTTAATAAAATACTAAAATTAAAAATTCAATGGCTGAGTTACTAAAATTCTTAATTGCACAATTTAATTAATGACACTCCCAACCGTCGCGTTTCTTAAATTCGAATCTCACAAGTTTATGTACGCTGTTAACATTATCCAGATCCAAAGGTACCTGCGGGACTCACGATATTTCATTCCCATCTCCCAGAGACTGTCATCGGTGTATTTCTTTTCGAGAAATAAAACGGAGAATTTTTACTAAATTACACATAATTAGATATTAAGAAGTGTTAAGACGAGAGCTCAGTGGAACTGGCTTTAGATGAATAAATTAGGAGTTAAGTTATGAGCGGTCTGTTCTAACAACATGAATGAAACCGCGTCCCCTGCCACCCGCGCCCGCCTCCCGCCCGACCGCGTGTGGCCTCCGCGGCGGACTGGTCAGGGCTGAACTAAGGAAGAGCCGTTCTAGAGAGGACACAAGCAGTCTGTGATAAGAAACGAGTATGATACATATTTTGTCACATATATTAAATTCTTAGTTTGAAAGACTACTATTTGTAAATTACTGTTGTTGCAGTCGGGAAAATGGTGACTGCGGATGCGAAGCGTGGTTCGAACTCCACGCGCACCACTCGAAGTCATGTGCGTAACTAACCTAAAAACTGAGAAGGTAAACATTGTGAGGAAACCAACATGTTCCTAGAATCTTTTGGTTATGCATCATCCACAAAAACATCGTATTGGACCAGCGTGGTGGATTATAGCCGTAGCTCTATCCTTGCGAGAGAAGACTCCGAGCCGCAGCAGTGGGTATATTTGGTGGGTTGTTTATGCTAGTTTGAGAGGATGAGCACGTAATACAGAGATCCGGCGAAGAACGAATGTCACTGACGCTGTAAGCCGTATTATGCGACACGAATGGCGCTGAACAGGACTTGTCACCAGATGAGGTGATGGCTGGTAGAGTAGATCGGAAGGAGTAGACGGAGTGCTTACCGATCCCGATTAACGTTCCATTGGCAGGCCACCAGCCAGATGGATGGATGGATGGATTTTCCTGTTCCCATACCTGCGCCACGCTGCGCTGCTATGGGCAGGTATATTACGCAACATCAGGCAAATTTACTGCGCATATCGTCACTGTAAATACAGAGCTCTTTGACAACGGCATTTCTAATGCCGTTTGCCGTTAAAGTTAAGCGATAGCTCAAGTGGCGGTACATCAAAGAAATTAACGCGAGAATTAATGCGTTAAAGCGGCCACACTACGAATTGTCAGTATGCATCGTGAGCGCGAAGGGATCGCACGTGTCTGCCTGTTTTATCTATTGTATTGTAATATGCACTATATATGTAGTTATGGAGTGGAGTAACGAAAAAGTTATAACGTTGCTGGAGATTCTGCAAACAGAACCATGTTTGTGGGCACCGAAACTCAAAACCCACAAGAACCGAGGAACACAAAATGATGCTTGGCGGCGAATAATGGAGTTGTTACCATCTTCTTTTTCTTTGTTTCCTTTTTTTCTTTATTCGGTAATGATTCAATAAATTCAAATAATATAAATTTAAACTCATGAAATACAGAGCTCTGTCAACGTCCATCTTGCTTGAATTCAAGTAAAATTAACGCCGTTTTTATCGCCAACAATGGACATTCACGTTACCCGTTCAAGTGTAGCCACCTACTTTAACGCGTTAAAATTATAGCAATAATTATCGCGCTAATGGGCATAAACACTAGCCGCTAGTGTGGCCCCAGCATTAAAATAAGATATAAAGTGTTTTAGTGTATTTTTTTTTCATGATATTGATCATCAAACCCCCTAATTAGGCCTCCCATGACATATCCTATCACCTTCTCTGCTGAGTTAGTCATCTATTACGAAAATCTTTAAGGTGCTTATGATTATGATCATTAATAATTTCTAAAACTTAAATACATTTTTACCTTAAAATTATTTCAATTCACTCAGGTAAAACGTTCCTCAAAAAAACGGCAAAAGACATTTTATCCAAAATCAACATAATAATAGTCTAACGTTTACGAATTATTTTTTACCCGACAGTTTCTTTGTTAAAAAAAACAAAATGACAATTAAAACTAAACACCTTACTACGAGTAACTACTTACATCAATTGTAGATCGGTGAAGGGCAAGATAATCAAACCCGTTATCAGTTAGAAATGAGCCCACATCAAAGCTTCACGTAAGGTAAGTATAACGTATTTAGTATTAAGTTCCTTAATCCAGTCCAGTCAAAAGGTGAGATGACATGTTATCAGCGCCAGTAATCTGAACCCAAAATATTACGATTCAAAACTTGGTCAAGAGCTCGCACCGTAGCGAGCACCATCTCGGACCAGGCTACCATTAAAGAAAACCCGGCCATTTATAACTCAGCCCGTCGAATACTTTACTTTTGTTCCTCCATAAGTAATAAAAAGATGTCAATTAAAAGCGACTCGAAATTAATGTACGGACCTTTTCTGTGTGGGCACGTAATAGCGACTATAATTTTAATTTTTTACCCTAAGTCATTGATGAGCAAGGGCTGCGATGGTGATAAGATCATTGTTCCTTAGTGCCATTTCTTTCGCGCGATAAAAATGCAGTCTCTTAATTATACATTAAAACTTTTTTTGCTCATAGATATGCTTTTGCAAGTATAAACGGAGGCAGACGTGTCTATGTGTCTTATATTGTTATGCCTAGTTTTCTGAGATCATAGTTTAGCGACAATGTACAATTACACACCTACTTTTATATATTTGTTTTTATATATTTTCTGGGTGTTTCTATGTATGAGAATACTGTAAGTATATGTTTATAAGTATTAATTATTTTATACAGATATATGTTTCCCATACACTACAAGTTTTGCTTAATTTGGGAGTAGATAGTTCTAATATGATTAGGTGCGTGCAAAAATATTTCTCCAAAAAAATTAAAAATGTATATGAGGCACTACGAAATTTTAATTGGGTATTATTTATGACTATAATAAAGATTGTCAAAAGAACAAATAATTTTACCTGGTCTTCACCTCTGTCTTGGGGTATTATAGAAGAGCTATGTCAAAAGGTTTCAGCCTGTTGCTTTTGGAATATAAGTCTTAGCTACAATTGTCGAGATCTAGTCAAAATGTTTAATTATATCATGGTCAATATCCATCTTGTTTTATTTTCCGAAGTAAATGTCACGCGTTTGTTTTGACAGCGTCTACTCTCCGAGATAACGACACCCGATTAGAACAAGCAGTGGCTTTCACTGCATCGTCGTGTGATCATAAAAAAATAATAAACATTTAATTCTATTCAGTTTGGGTCTCATGCGACAAACGAGTTCTCAGATTGTGTGGATATTGGCTTATTCTGAGACAAAACGCGGGCGATATATTACCCAGGGAGTAAAAATTCCTCTCCTCGTTATGTGTCGCGATTTAATTGAGATCTTATATTAATTAGGGTGGTGTGGGGCGGCGAATGTGCCTGTCGCACGCAGCTTCTGCACGCAACTCAGTACGTCAACGAATTGCTTTATGGTCACTTTTATCTTGTTTTGAATCGGCACATAGTCTCACCTCCGTATCCCGAAACATTTTGTTACTCAAAATAACTTACTGTTTTCTTATCTTTGAGTTCTATCATCATGGCATTGGCACATGTCCTACTCGTCTCGTCACTGTTTATTTAAAAAAATCTCCAAAAGAAAATATCTGTTTGAAATTATTTGAGAATTCTCAACACGATCACTACTTTTTGTAGTTTATGTTGTAATTATAGAGCTCTTTACAGTATTCGCCTGGGAAAGTATCATACCATTCCCAGTTATTCTACCGCCAAGCAGTAATGTGGAAACATAACTGTGTTCCGATTTGCAGGGTAAGTAATGTTTCCAGAGAAACTAAAGGGCATAGACATAAATTATGTAATATATCTTAGATACGCGCGCAGTGCAGTGCTAAGTCCTTAAACTAGTATATTTATAAACTACAAGTGAAACATAAAATGAAAATAGCATCAATATGGCAGTTAGTCTTATATTTAAGGCATCTAATGCATACTGTGCACTTTGGGCTGGCATAGAAGATGCTCCACTAATCAAAACTTACTAACTATATTTAAGTACGCACAATCATAATGCAAATAATACCAGAGCGAAAAGTTCCGGCGCTCACCGCACTTAAATACTTCAGGCAACAATCCGACATCTTGTAACAATAAAAGCAATGTATCTGTAGTTTTGCGTGATTTACTAACAAATAAAGCAAGTTTCGCGTTTATAATTACGCCGTAGGGATGAGGAGTAAATCCATCGGCGGCGTGTTCGCGTGACGATGACGTGATAGCGCCGTCACGCGTGTTCTGCGTTATAACCACTTGTAACGAGTCAAACTAACAAGCGCCCTGAGTCCGTACCATCATACTATCAAACACTTACTGCGATCATTTTAGTATGGCTATCTGAAATAAGGCAAAATTCTTCATTATTACCGATTAATTTATTTTACGACAAAAACAGAGCAATTTTGTGAACCGAAATACATATTATAGACACGATTTTTTTTTATTTATATTATTGTAGAGATGTAGTGACTTTTATAGTGCCTATAACATCCGATTCCAAATTGTGAGGTCTTGAGTTTGAATACCGCACGTACCTTTGAGTATCTTTTCAATTTCAACTGTAACTTTGTCACCACACAACGGGGAAAGAAAACATTACGATAAAACCAGCGTCTTCCTAGAAAAATATCTTTCGAGAACATGTGTTCGCCAACTCGCCTTTGGCCAGCGTGGTGGATTATGGCCTTGACTCTCTCCTTGCGAGTGGTTTTGAGTCCCTGCTGTGAGAACAGCTGGGACTCAAAACAAGGTGGGTGCTGGGTCCATAAACAGAACCTTACGATAGATTAATAACGCCTAAATCGAAAATCTTCATACAAATGCATCATCCTAAGTGAAGCAAAACTCAGATTGAAGTCGGCGTAAGCATTATTTACTTATGTTTGCCGACACGCACGCAAACAAAACTTTAGTGTGACACCCATTTACCACACAAACAGAAACATTAGTTTTTAATTGTTAGAGACGTATGCAATAGTGTTTGATCTTGACAACTGATGATAGTTTCTAATAGACTGAGCCAATATGTTTTTTTTAAATAAAGAGTGACGAGACAAGAAGGGCATGTGCCTGAGGGTAAGCAACATGCCTGCCACATAACAGTACAGTGACACGCAGCTATTGGAACATGAAGAGTCCAAATCTGAGTCCAATCCTAGCACTGCACTGCACTCGTCACCCAGAGATCTAATATGTTATATCTTTAAGCCCTGTAATTTCTCTGAAAACATTGGCCTTCAAACCGGAACACAGTAATGTTTGCACATTACTGCTTGGCGTTAGAATAACTGGCAAAGGTGTGGTACTACCCCAGGCGGACTCTGCCAAGAGTCCTACCATTACAAAAGTCCTGGTTTAGTAGGATTTGCTTCACTTTTCTTTCGTGGACCCGGTTTCTAGGCGTTATTATTCTATGGAACCTTATTACTAAGCCACAAACGAATCTGTATAGTTCTCGTATTTATCTTTTGAAAGTTAAGTAAAAAGAAATCATTAATTTTAACATCACGTGTCTTGAACATTTTTTTTTTTAAGTTTTGGTCAATGAATCAGAATAAAAGATCCCAGCGCCCTTTTAGATACAATGTTGCAAAGTAAGAGGTAAAGATGACTTAATAAACTTAATTGCTGCGAATACGGTCCATAACAAGTGACAGAATAATGTCGAATATTAAATACATTGTAGATAAGTGAGTGTAATGAGTGGGTAGGTGTTTTCGTGGCACCGTTGGCGATTGCGGTGAGATGTAAGAACGAGTAAATCCTTGAACACACCTGCAGACCTGCAGACCCATTTCTTTGCGAAAATCCATTTTATTTCGTATATTCATTTTCGTGCAAAGAACACAGCTGAAGAATTTGTGGCATCTTGATATAGCTTTAAAATATAAATTAAATATCTTACGTCTTCGTTATTAAAAGTCTTACCATTTTTGCGAAACACTTTGAAGGGCCACTTTTTTATCATTAGGTATTAGACTTATACGTGACCGGCATCTCACCTGATGCAAACCAACAATGCTGTCTACGAGCACTCTCGTAGACCAAAAGCGATATTACCACGGATATTGGAAGATACTAAGATTATAAGCCATTGAAAAAAACCCTTTCGTTGAAAAATATTGAGAGCAGCAGACGGGATTTGAATTTACGATCTTACAATAATTGTGAAATCGGCTACTGTAGCCACTGAGCCACCACGATTTATTCGTGATCGATTTCTTAGTTACTAGCAACCCGTTCGGGCTTTGCTCGGAAACTATCATAAAAAGAACATTAATCGAAATAAAAACTATCCTATCTTTTAAGTTGGATCAAACTGCACAAGGCGTGCTAATGTGATTAAAATCGATGATCGATAAGATATTTAGACTTATGTAATGCTTTAATGACAATAAATGCCACCCAAATATCTAACAAACATTCAAAGTTCCGCTTTTATGTTATTAGTAGGATACACAGTAATCAACTATTTCAGTTGCCGGCCTCAATAACTTCCAATGATTCTCCTACACGTACCTATTTCACGTATCTGCCTGTCTGCTTCCTCTATCATCTCTATCATTCGTTACAACTATGTGCTGAGTTAACTTCTTTAATTTTCATGTCCTTTTTTGCACAGTCCATGAAATTTTTTTTGTCGCCCTCTACCATAGACTGCATCTACAGACATATTCATAGCTTTTTTGATTATGTGAAGAAACTATTGAAATCAAATTGAGTGACGTTTTTAATACACAACTTCCTGACAGAGGTACAGCAAATACTATATGATTAATTAAAGTGGTCCCAAACAATTTGTTTGTTCGTTTTGTTTAGAAATCTTTGTATTCGGAGTCGACAAAAAATTGTCACCATTGTCGTTGCAGTTAATGTCGTATTATAATTGTCATTGAATTTCCCTTCCATTCATCAAACACAAGCAATTTCTCTTGTCATACAGAGGACAAGAACTTAGGTACTTTTGTTGTAAAAAATGTATTCTTAGAAAAGCTGTTGTTGATTCAGACTAAATCGCTTAAATTTATAGTTCTCAAAAATAAAAACCCGTTCGAACTATAACTGAGATCAAAACTGAAAGAAGAAATAAAATAACACATAAAGTGTAATTTTAGTTGGTAAAGATTAAAAAGTTTTTTTTTTACAAAATTTTGGTTCGCACTTGACCACCATCTCGCCTGATGTTAAGCGATAATGAGATCTACGATGGAGCGTGCTTACCTAGAAAAAACCGATTCACTCTCGATTTGAAGACACCAAGATTGTAACCATCAGGGAAAACCCACTCAGGCAACGCATTCCACAACCTAGACGTTCTTATCACAAACGTGGAATCAAATCTCTTCGTTCGCGTTTTTGGAACATCAACCATGAAACGACAAAAAAAATTCCCTCGGTAAATTTTATTTGTATCGGCCCCGCCAGAACATGTATTGGTCTATTTTTTATTTATCCTAATAAAATGTACTCGTAGCATAGGTATGTCTAGACTTTATAGAACTCATCGATCGATAGAACTGCACAATATAAGATATACCTAATGATATTGTTACAGAGGGTTCAAAAAATTACTTCAGACATAAAAACGATGTTTATATATATTTTGTTATGTGTTATCTATCTTCTTAAAATGTGCACTGCACAGATGAAATTGAAACAACCATCTACTGCTACTTAGCTACAGATGGCTTCAAAATAGCTCTTGCAGATGAACACTTTTATTAAACTTTATTTCCATCAAATTAGAGGTCAAATTTCATCCATCCATGTTTCACAGACAGATTCGACAGAAATGTACACTTAGATAAGTAGCGGCGGTAATTAAACCTTACGTAATACAAAATCACGTTTTTCCTTGTGAAAAACTAGATTGTCTTATTAAAGCAAGGACCTATATAACATCACTTTGGACCATTGCATCCGCATGCTAACATAATAAAACAGAAGTAAAAATATACATATTAGCTACTTATAACCAAATCAGTACAATATCTAACTTAATTGATTCTTCAGTAAGTATTAATTATGGGTACGCGCCGCGCTATATAGTCAAGGAGTAAATAATGATACCAATGAACTATACCTATATTTGTCGCTGCTACATACGTATTTGTGAACATCCTTTTATAATCCTCACATTGTGTTCGCAGACTCATTTAACAACACAAAACATGCTCAGGAACCGCAAACAAAGGGAATAATTATGTCCCTTAAATAATATAATACCTATTACGTGTGACGAAACCAAAGCTTTATGAAACCCGATATTTTTGTCATATCTGGTTTTATACAGCTCAATAGAAGTACGTTGGTCTGAGTTCGGGGATTCTATTGAAGTTTGAAGCTGCCTGCAGAATGACGTTTTTTTTTATGAACACTTAGTTTTGGTTATGTTATATTAGAATTAGTTAGGTTAATGAATGTATTTTGAAAATTAGCAGTAAAAAGTTTGCCAACCAGGTAAACAGACTGCTCCAATGAGCAATGATGCTTCGGATTAGACGATGATTTAGATTTTTTTTAATATTCACTAATGCGAAGCTAGGACCTACTTTCGACCCAACTATGGAAATCTGGAAACTCCTCTCCAATATTCTTTTTCTAAGTTATTATTAAATAAATTAGATAAATAGGTAAATACGGATGTTTTAATGTTGACCAAATACAGAAAATATTATATTATTTCTGTCTCAATTAATCCTAATCCTAAATAATACAAAGCACCATCAAATTCATCCCTATTCCCGAAACAGGGACATATTAATCCAATAGTCTCATACAAATTCAGTGCGCGGAACAATTTCAAATTTTGCACAAATCTAGTCGCATTTAAAGTATTGTGTTACCGATGTATTAAATAGCCGGTTGACAATGTCGTGCGGATATTAACCCACAAAAAATGTCCTCGAATGTCCCGAGGATTTTCCGCTTCACGCAGGCTTGCACTCTCTACGCACCGGAGTCGGCAGTTGACAAAATATTGCATTGTTCCTATTATCTACACGGTATTTATTTAAAAACGTTATTTAAATGGATGAATCTAAGCTCATACCGCTGATACTTCTATTGTCCGACGTAATACAACTCAATTCTAAACCCATGACGGAACGAACGTCTTTTGATGTAGCTTTACAAATAGCAATATTTAACATCGTCCATTTCGTTTAATGTTGACAAATATTAGGCACAAAAATACATGATAATAACACCGAGTTATCGTAGAAAACGTGAAGGCTATTTATTACCTTTATTACTTTGTTCACTTTGTTATAGTCATCACGCTATCAATGATATCAGTGACCATAAATTTAAATTCACTCTGTGACTTTCAATAAAGTTAATGAAGGCAATCATCGGCGACCAAACCAATAAAATAATAGAAATAAATTTGATATGACCGACATATGGTGGCTCTAATGCGCGGCCAACCCTGTTATTGCTGTCAAACATGCGACAAATAGCTCAGGCCCGGATTCCATTTCATTTATCCAACCGTTGATTACACAGTATTGGTCCGTTGGACGACAATGGAAACAGTCTACAGCGACCGATATGTTCACACCCCCTTTCGTCGTGATGACCAAAAAGTAAATTCCAGTTTATTATTATTCCATTACCAGTCGCCCCATTTTAAAAAAATATGTCAGAGGATGACGAGCGGCAAGATGGGGACGAGTAATCTGCGCGGCGGCATCGCGGGGAGGTCGCGACCCGGGAATATTCAATGTGTTTATATAAAATAATTTTCGTGTTCGACAAGTCGCGGCACAATAGCGTATATTTTTTTGCTCTGTCAATAAATTGGTAGGATTATCATTTAATGGAGGGCTCATGTTCTCTGGGCTTGTCCCGATCGACTATGACTGCCATGATTTTATTAACGCCATATCGATGTTTCGCCGGGTCGCAATTCACTGTCAACGCTGAGCGTTCTCCTACATATTTTACGCGGTTTCATTGTGAAAGGTAATGTGCCAATTTAAGTTCAGATTGGTCGAGTTTGGTTATTAGTTAATGTGGGAGTTAGACAGAATTATAAAATATTCAACTCGTATGGAGGCTTTCTATTCCATGACGTGTGACTTGGATTTTAATTGACAATC